>SNQJ01S0016642.1:0-10521 GCA_010110895.2 Picea sitchensis
TCACTGAACACAACGATATCGTCTAAATACACCACCACAAACCTATCCAAGAAGGGCTTGAGCACATCATTCATCAAAGTACAGAATGTGGCTGGAGCATTGCATAAACCGAACGACATCAATAAGAACTCAAAGCTTTCGTAACGTGTCACCATTGTTGTCTTCGGTTCATCTCCCTCTGCGATCCGAACCTGATAATAACCGTGTCTCAAGTCCAATTTCGAAAATACCTTAGCTTTGGCTAGCTTGTCAAAACAGTCCGCAACTAATGGCAAAGGATATCGATTATTCATTGTTTTCTTGTTCAACGCCCTATAGTCAAGGCACATCCTCAGTTCCGTCGTATCCTTCTTTTGAAAGAGGATTGGGGCACCGTATGGGGACCTAGAGGGTCGAATGAAGCCTGCATCAATTAACTCTATCAATTGTTTCTTCAATTATTCCAACTCGGGTCTGGACAATCGGTAAGGAGCTCTTGGGGGTGGCTGCAGCCCCGACTCTAGCTCAATTCGGTGGTCAACGACACACCTGGGTTGAAGCTTCTTAAGCAACTCATCCGGCATCCGATCCTCAAACTTATCCAACAGTTTGGAGAGTTCCGGTGGAATAGGCGTCCCTACTCCATCATCATCCTCAATCTCACCAATAACCGTAGCATAAATCTACGANTAAAGCACTAACAGTAGAGGGATTAAACAGTAGATTATGTATATGCAAGTGTTAAAGGTGTGATTGTTTAAAAGTCTTAGGATATTTTAAATTGTTAGCACAAGTTTTAAACTATCAATCAAACATAACCAAGTTAAATTATACGCATGTAAAAGGTGTAGACAGTTTAGACTACCAGCATATGGAATACTAACCAACTAACCAACAGTGTATGTGTGCAGCACAAGACAAATGTGGCCGTGGGCAAAGGCTAGCTGCAAATGACATGGAGTAAAGGCACCAAGGCAGTGAGCAGTTCAACACCAACAGGCAGAGGGCAAAAGGAGGCAGGCCGAGAGCTGTAAGAAGGCACAAAGCCGTGGACTTAAAGTGCCCAAAAGGACACCCAAACCGTGAGCAAAAGGATGTAGAAAAAAGGCCTTAGGCCATGAGCGAAAGGCTTCCCAAGGATGGCTGGGCTGTGGGCCAAAGGGTGGTGCCTTCTAAAACGAACCAAACAACAACCGATTTCGCACAATTTCTATGCCAAGTATGAAAGATAATAAGAGCATTAAAGAAATATAACTTAGCAAAGCAAATCCATCAAATCATATGCACCTAAAATGAGTTAGATAGCTTAAAAGGAAGAAAGATCTATGACATGTAGTAACATTTAAGCCATCTTAACCATTGAGCATAAGAATAAAAGCATATGAGATATATGAAAGGAATTGAACTTGTAAATGAAAAACTAACCCAGATATTATCAACTTAAGAGCATAAGAACATCAGTCACAAGTAATTTCCCTTAGGGCCGAGGCGATTTTGGGGATGACTCCCCCAAGGTGCCGGCAAGTGGAGCTATCTCAACCAAGATATAATTGCACAGGAAAGGGGGGCTTTGAGTCCAGTCACCCGGGTGAATCCGGGGCGTTCTTGAATGTGAACGAAGGACAAGCTGCTGGCCTACCCCTCAGGCAAAAACTATCTTGATAGTGTTAGCTATCATTNTAATATCAATTTGCCTAGTTGGAGCTATTATTTCAAGTCTTTTATCAAGCATTTTGAGGCATAATTATTGTGGCTGTTACAAATTTATCATTGTTGTTATACACTGTTATACTGCTGCAATTTTATATCAGTTAGTCTATTTTCTAAGAGTTCATAGTCTTATGAAGCATTGATATCATTTTGGTAATTGGAAAGTGCCCTTTTTTCTCTTTGTTGTCTTGTTCTGAGAGGGTACACAATATTACTCTTTTGCTTCATCTTTAATAAGACTTAAAGAGCCTTTTAACTTGAGTGACCTGTGAGAGGGGAGGGAATGTCGTGTATCATTTGCCTTAGCCTTCTCAAACCCTCAAGTCACTAGGGACATCTCCCCCGGGGTACCGCAACATACTCCTAAATGGAAAGGGGTTTCCTATTAAGGTGATAGTGATAGATCACTCCCAGTTACGCCAATTTTGTATCCACTTGCCTTGGGCTTTGGGAAAGTACAAATTGTGTGATAACATTGCCAATGAATGAAAGGTGTTGGTGCCACGCGGTGCTAAGGATGTTGGGCATTTGCAACCCAACTGAGATCCGCAACATTGTGACAGATGGTATCAGAGCACAAAAAGACAGAGTTGTCCGGTCATTGGAAAACATGCCAAGAAGAGCTTGACTTGGCAAGAGTGAAGACGTCCCGATGTCGTTTGGCTCGCATAGGTTTTCGAAAGTAGCAAACGAATAATGATGGTAGGACACAATAGGTTGTGGATGAATGGGGCGCTCGGACGCAACCTGAGAACAAGTATAAGAGTGTTGCCTTAGATATGAGGCGAGTTGGGCATAAGCTTACGAAGTTCGGTGAAATTTGCGAATGAAAGGGGCCGGTGAGGTGCGAATTTTGTTGCTGTTCATTTGACGGAACGCATGAGGCATGTCAAGGGTATGTTGGAAGAAAACAAATTGGTGTGTTAGGTGTCCAAGGAAAAGGCATGCACAAACTGTGTTTTGTTGACATGATCATCAATGGCTGAACAGTTCAAGCACTTTTTGACAGAGGGGCTTCGCACAACTTTTTAAAGTTAGAGTTGGCTAAGGAGCTCGGTCTCAAAGTCACAACAAGTAAAACAAAAGAGAAGGTTGTAAATTCTAAGGCAAGGAAGGCAACGAGAGTTGCGTCACTGGTCCATGTGAAATTAGACGAATGGAAAGGATGAGCAAGATTTACAGTTTTGTCGATGGATGACTTTGAAGTTATTTTGAGGCAAGATTTCCTTAGAAGAAACAAGGTTGTTCTGGTGCCATGGCTAGACAAGATGGTTATAGTGAGTGAACGAATGATGTGGATTGTGCGCACAACTGCACGATAGCCTAAACATGGAGTGCAGATCGTCTCAACATCAATCATGAAGAGATTAGTGAGACGATCCGGTTCACAAATTTATGCTATGGTTATTGGAGAGATTGAGGATGATGATGGAGTGGGGATGCCTATTCCACCAGAACTCTCCAAATTGTTGGATAAGTTTGAGGATTAGATGTCGGACAAGTTGCCTAAGAATCTTCCACCTAGGTGGGCCGTTGACCACCAAATCGAGCTAGAGTCGGGGTTGCAACCACCCACAAGAGCTCCATACCGATTGTTCGGACCTGAGTTGGAAGAATTGAAGAAACAATTGACAAAGTTGATTGATGCAGGCTTCATTCGACCTTTCAGCTCCTCATACGGTGCCTCGGTCCTCTTTCAAAAGAAGGACATGATGGAACTGAGTATGTGCATTGACTACAGGGCATTGAATAAGCAAACTATGAAGAATCAGTATCCTTTGTCACTAGCTGCAGATTGTTTTGACAAGCTAGCCAAAGTCGAGGTATTTTCATAATTGGACTTCAGACGTGGTTATTATCAGGTTTGGATTACAGAGGGAGAGGAACCTAAGGCATCGATGGTGACACGTTATGGAAGCTTTGAGATCTTGGTGATGCCGTTCGGTTTATGCAATGCTCCAACCACGTTTTGCACATTGATGAATGACGTGTTCATGCCTTTTTTGGATAGGTGTGTGGTGGTGTATTTAGACGATATCATTGTGTTCAACAAGAGTATGGAGGAGCATAAGAAACATTTGGAGGAAATCTTTGAGGCGTTGCGAAGCATCAGTTGTTTCTGAAGAAATCCAAGTGTGTTTTTGGGCAGACCAAGATACCCTTTTTTGGCCATTGGGTGGGACAAGGAAGCATTCACATGGACCCAACGAAGATTGCTGTGATCGCAGATTGGGAGGATCTGCGCACTATGCATGATGTGAGAGTCTTCGTGGGGCTGGCCAACTACTACCGAAGATTTGTAGAAGGCTACTCCAAGATCTCTGCATCACTAACAGATTTGTTGAAGAAAGAGAGAACTTGGAATTGGATGGAAAAGAGCAAGGCTGCGTTCGCTGAACTAAAATACATAATTGTCTCTGCTCCGGTGTTGAAGCTACCAAACTTTGAGAAAATATTTGATGTGCAGACGAACTCCTCAGACTTTTCCATAGGAGCAGTTTTGATGTAGGATGGGCACCTTGTGGCTTTCAAGAGTAGGAAGCTACAAGATCGTGAACGAAGGTATCCAATCCATAAGAAGGAAATGACTGTTGTTGTGCATTGTCTACAAGTATGGAGACACTACTTGTTGGGCAGGCCCTTCATGGTCAAGACAGACAATGTGGAGACGAGCTACTTTGCGACACAACCCAAGTTGTCTTCCAAGAAGGCGTGTTGGCAGGACTTCTTCGCTGAATTTGACATGACCATCGTGTATAGGCCCGACAAACTCAATGTCGTTGCCGTAGTTGTTCTTGAAGAAATCCAAGTGTGTTTTTGGGCAGACCAAAATACCCTTTTTTGGCCATTGGGTGGGACAAGGAAGCATTCACATGGACCCAATGAAGATTGTTGTGATCGCGGATTGGGAGGATCTGCGCCTATGCATGATGTGAGAGTCTTCGTGGGGCTGGCCAACTACTACCGAAGATTTGTAGAAGGCCACTCCAAGATCTCTGCACCACTAACAGATTTGTTGAAGAAAGAGAGAACTTGGAATTGGATGGAAAAGAGCAAGGCTCCGTTCGCTGAACTAAAACACATAATTGTCTCTGCTCCGGTGTTGAAGCTACCAAACTTTGAGAAAATATTTGATGTGCAGATGGACTCCTCAGACTTTTCCATAGGAGTAGTTTTGATGTAGGATGGGCACCTCGTGGCTTTCGAGAGTAGGAAGCTACAAGATCGTGAACAAAGGTATCCAATCCATAAGAAGGAAATGACTGTTGTTGTGCACTGTCTACAAGTATGGAGACACTACTTATTGGGCAGGCCCTTCATGGTCAAGACAGACAATGTGGAGACGAGCTACTTTGCGACACAACCCAAGTTGTCTTCCAAGAAGCGTGTTGGCAGGACTTCTTGGCTGAATTTGACATGACCATCGAGTATAGGCCCGACAAACTCAATGTCGTTGCTGATGGCTTGAGTAGGAAGGCTCGACTAACTGCACTTGAGGAAGGCGAATTTCCTACTACAATGGATGGGAGCCAGATTTGTGTGTCAACTTAGTTGTGAAACAAGATTGAGGAAGGATTGCAGGTTGATCCAACACCAAAGAAGATTATGAAGCAGGTGAAGGAAGGAAATACCAAAAGGTTTTTTCTGCATGATGGACTCTTGTATTTTGGTGAGCGCCTCTACATTCCTAAGACAAGTCATCTCCGAAAGGAGCTCTTGAAGGAATGTCATGACTCCTCCTAGGCTAGCCACCCAGGGCAGTATAGAACATTGACATTGTTGGAGAGAGGGCACGTCTAGGAGCATATGAAGCGAGACGTTGAAGAATATGTCCATACATGTATTATTTGTCAACAATACAAGGCTGATACCCGGATGCAGGCATGTCTGTTACAATCTTTGTCGATTCTAGACAAACTGTGGCCAAGTGTTTCGATGGAATTCATCACCCAACTTCTGATTGCACAAAGATACAATGAGATCATGGTCATGGTGGATCCTTTTTCCAAGTATGCAGTTTTTATCCCAATGAAGGTGAACTTTGGGGCGAAAGAGGTGGCACAGATGTTTTTCAAGCATGTGGTGAAGTATTGGGGTCTTCCATTGGACATCGTTTCAGACAAGGACATTAGGTTCACCGGGAAGTTTTGGACAACATTGTTCAAGCTTTTCGGAACAAAGCTATTGATGAGCTCCAACTTCCATCCACAGATAGATGGACAGACGAAACAAATCAACGACCTATTGAAGGATTACTTGTGACACTATGTGAGGACATATCAAACGAATTGGCTAGAGTTTTTTTATGCGATACAATTCAGTTATAATATGCAGAAGAGTTCTGAGATGAGCTACAGTCCGTTCGAATTGACGAATGGACAATAACCCATCACCCCACACATGGTGATGCAAGGATATTATGGAACAAATCCATCAGCTTTGGGATTCATGACAAGTTGGGAAGATTGGTTGGAACTAGCTTGCATGCACTTGACGAATGNCATCAGGTTGGGAAGGATGCACTTGACGAATGTGAAAGAGAGGATGAAGCAGTGGACAGACCAAGAGAGACGCGATTTGCAGCTCAACGTAGGGGATCCGGTCTTCATCAGGTTGGGAAGGAACCAATTGACGCCACCAATCGGGATGGCTACATCATTGGTGAGAAGGTATGAAGGCCCCTTCAAGATACTTGAGAAGATTGGAGAGGTCAGCTATAAGTTGGAGCTCCCGTTTCACTTGCGATCCCATCACCCTATTTTTCACATAAGTCAGCTAAAGCCACATTGAACCGATACAGAGGACCCGAAGAGAGATGAGCACATGTGCGGTCCAACGATGATTGCCGATCGACCTGAGTTAAAGGTTGATGAGATCTCGGCGTACAGGATTTCAGGGATTGGTAGGAATCGTCAGCATGAGTATTTCATTCATTGGAAAGGTGGATCCACAGAAGATGGTTTCTAGGAAAGAGAAGAGGCACTTTGGAGATGGAAGAACAATATCCGTGACTTTCGGGTGAAGCACAAAGGAGCTCCGGTGCCTGGATTGCCGAGGACAACAATGGAATGGGGTCGGGGAGGGTGTAACACCTCAGGAAGGAAGGTCAAGGGCGTGCCCAAGTCTCGTGCTCTCAATCGCTGCGAAACCACCAAACGAATAGGTGAGGGGGACACCCAACCCACCTTGTGAACGAAGCAAACGATTATGTGGACGATATCGGACGTCTTGGGTGCCCATTGCACCAAGAAGAGCGAACCGAAGTTACTTGAGATGGATGCTGTGACGTGCAGTTGGTCAGCAACGCGTTCAAGTCACCTCGACATCCACAAACGAAGGAAAACCGAAGGTTGGCTCGTGTGGGTGATGCGCGTTTGGTGGAAGACCATGGGGCGTGTGCCCATGAGGCAAGTGGGCCTTGCGAAAGTTGGGATGGTGTGTTTTGGTGGAAAAGAGGGCGCACCCATTGGGCACCCTTTATAAGCCAGCAAGATGAATTAATTCGAACAAAGAGATTTTGGTAACGAATTCTGAGTTGAGCAAGGGTGCAGGCAAGGAGAAGGGCGAGAATCACAGGCACCAAGCATGAAGCACAAAGGGGACCAAATTTTTTTCGGGTGTTAGGCTGGTTTGGCCACCCATGAGCAAAGTTTCCTTTTGTACTCTCGTATGGATGCTTTTTTTTTACTGTTGTTGAAGATAACTAAGTATAAAGAGTTGCACACACATAAATTAAGTAAGAAAACTAGACTAAGTATAGGTGTAGCACGAGTCAAGTAGTTAGGTTAGGTCTTGCAGTGCTGAGGGGATATTGGGCGTCCGCAACACTGTGACACCAAAGCTCCCACATGAAGAGATAAAGCCTCCTTAGAAAGGGTCTGCTTTGACATTAAGTTCTCTATAAATATAACAAAGCCAAAGCCAATCAAAGGATTGGAATGCACTCTTGATATCTCGAAGCAAAAGCTCAAGCCTTACATCAAACATAGAAGCCTTTTTCTTTCCGAACCAAACAATATATTCCCAAAACAATATTTACAACACATTGAAATCATGCACATAAACCTTAATATTTACAACATATTCATGATATTTACAACCTATTACAATTCTACATATAAACCATCATATTTACAACATATTACAATTCTGCATATAAACCATGCTTATATAGATATGCTTGCATTAAGCTGTTTAGATCCTTCAGGTAATACTTATAACATATTACAATTATGCACATCAACCATTATATAACAACATATTACAATTACAATTCTGCAGATAAACCAAGCTTTGCATTATGCTGTTTAGACCCTTAAGGTAGTATTTACAACATATTACAATTCTATAGATAAACCAAGCTTTGCATTATACTGTTTAGATCCTTAAAAGTAATATTTATAACATATTACAACTCTGCATATAAATCAAACTTTACATTATGCTGTTTAGACCCTTAAGATAATATTTACAACATATTACAATTATGCAAATAAACCAATCTTATAATATTACAATTATGTACATAAACTATGATATTTACAACCTATTACAATTATGCATATAAATCATCATATTACAATTCTGCATATAAACCATGGTCATATGTTTATATGGATATGCTTGCATTATACTGTTTAGACCCTTAAAAGGCAATATTTACAACATATTACAATTCTGCACATCAACCATTATATTAACAACATATTACAATTCTGCAGATAAACCAGGCTTATATGGATATGCTTGCGTTATGCTTTCTAGAACCTTAAGGCGGGCCCTTATGTAGGAAAAAGTAGGGTTGTACATATCGATGAATCCATGAACACACAATAACTTACTCTCTATGTGCGTGCACAGACACATAGATTTCGCATACAATAATGCCACGATCAATCTCTCGTTATCCCATTTGATGTCTTTTAAATCTCAACCTCGCGAATCTCACCTTATCCCATTTCATGTTTTATAATTCTCATATCGATGTTTTGTCATGTTTGTGACTCAGCAATCTTTATCTCGATCTCTGCAACCACGATCCCATAGAGCCGCACCAGTAAAAAGAAAATCATCTTATAGATAAAAGCTATGACATCGAGCCACCCAAAAAGTTGGTAGGGATATATTCTATTCTATTTTGTTATCCTCAACTTCATCCTTATCTTCTAAGTGGAGCTGTTGGTGTCGTGAGGCGATGGAGAGCTCCATGGCTTTTTGAGGAAACAACATCCAAAAAGGGTGGCACGGAACCGACAGAACCAACTGTCGTCAAATAAGATTTGAGTTCTGATACTTTTGAAATTACAACTCTGTTCAAGTATTTGTAGTTGGCTGCCGCTCTCTCTTTCTCTTCCATGTTAGTGCAAAAAAAATATTCCAGAGCACATGAAAATCTCAATGTATAAGATCAGAGTTAGAAATTAGAAACATCGATAATCTTCAGTACTTGTTCATGGTTGTCAAGTCCTTCTCAATTGTAGGTTTCACTGTTGAAACTCAATAAAAAGAAGAAGAGCTGAAAGCTGGCTCAATCTAAGTGGCCTCATATAGAATAGTAGGAACGGGTTCATTGGTATTTTGAAGAAAAGAGTTGCAGAAAAGTTCTGGGGTGGTCATGGATCGGACTAATTCGATGTTGAGCAGGCCTAAAACTATGGAGAATCATCATATTTACAAGTTCTTTGACTTTCAGCAATCTGGAAGCATTGAGAACTCTGATAGAATGGAAGAGTTTAACGAGGAGGATATATGGGGAAATAGTATTGATCCAGAGACCAAGCAGGTTGGTTTTCAAGAAAATGGTTGCAATGGTGTTGCACTGTGCAGATCAATGGGAAATGAGGGGAATAGTAATAATATAAGGAGATCAGTGAAGATACCTAGGAAGGAATCATGCCATGAAGAGAATAGTAGAAGAAGGAGAACAAGGTATCGGTCTTCTGCTCCAGTGAATATCCCCGACTGGTCTCAGATGGTATGGAAGGATAAGACCACTGAGAATTACTGGAAAAGTCATGGTGTTGACGATAGCAGTGATGATGATGAAGATAACGATGTCAAGGATTTTGAAAGGATCCCACCTCATGAGCTCATTGCCAGGCAGCTTGCGCAGAGCGACGTGACGTCGTTTTCAGTGTATGAAGGCGTTGGGAAGGCTCTCAAAGGCAGAGATCTCTGCCGGGTCCGGAATGCTGTCTGGATGAGGACTGGTTTTATTGACTGAAATATNAAAATGTAATTTTTGTAATAGTGGACCAAATCAAGTGAAGTAAGAGGCATAGTGATGAGACAAACCCAACCTAACCATTCCCTAACCTATTCCTACCCTTCACCTACCCTTTTAACCCACCTTTAATTAAAATTAAATTTTAATTAATTACCTACCTTTTTTCTAAAACCACATTTAATTAAAATTATATTTTAATTAAATTTCTTTTTAACCTTTCTTTACTTTTCCCATAACTTCTTTGATTTAATTTAATAACTCACTATATGAGTTATGCCCCCCCTTTACCCACCTTTTAATTAGTTTACTTTTTAATTCACTCCCTTAACATACCCCACGTACCTATTCCCCACGTGAGCCCATGCTTTTAGTCTTAACATGATTTAATTGATCTAATAAATATTTTAATGGAGCCATGGTCCCACTCCTAACACACACTCCCCTTTTTAATTTAAATTTACCTTTAAATGAACCCACGCCCCTTACCTCACGTAGGTTCTAACAAGCCGTACGTAACATTTACTTACCTCATTATATTGAAGCGTGGGGCCTCCATCCTCCCTCCTCCACGTACTCCACACGCCTTTCCTCTCTATCCTACGTAC
>SNQJ01S0016642.1:19343-46390 GCA_010110895.2 Picea sitchensis
AGACATTGTGTCTCCAAGGGCACACTAAGTGAGCAGGACTTAGCTCACGTTTGCAAGTGTGCATAAGGACGACGACAGACTGTTTTGACAAGCTAGCCAAAGCTAAGGTATTTTCGAAATTGGACTTGAGACACGGTTATTATCAGGTTCGGATCGCAGAGGGAGATGAACCGAAGACAACAATGGTGACACGTTACGGAAGCTTTGAGTTCCTATTGATGTCGTTCGGTTTATGCAATGCTCCAGCCACATTCTGTACTTTGATGAATGATGTGCTCAAGCCCTTCTTGGATAGGTTTGTGGTGGTGTATTTAGACGATATCGTTGTGTTCAGTGAGAGTATGGAGGAGCACGAGAAACACTAGGAGGAATTCTTTGAAGCGTTGCAAAAGCATCAGTTGTTCTTGAAGAAATCCAAGTGCGTTTTTGGGCAGACCGAAATACCCTTTCTTGGCCATTGGGTGGGACAAGGAAGCATTCGCATGGATCCAACGAAGATTGTAGCGATCGCAAATTGGGAGGAGTCGCACACAGTGCATGATGCGAGGGTCTTCCTGGGGCTGGCCAACTACTACCGAAGATTTGTAGAAGGCTATTCCAAGATCGCTGCACCACTAACAGATTTTCTCAAGAAGGAGAGAACTTGGAATTGGATAGAAAAGAGCAAGACTGCGTTTGCATAATTAAAGCACAGGATTGTCTCTGCCCCAGTGTTGAAGCTGCCAGGCTTTGAGAAAACTTTTGAAGTGCAGACGGACGCCTCGGACTTTGCCATAGGAGGGGTTTTGATGCAAGACGGGCACCCGGTGGCTTTCGAGAGTAGGAAGCTACAGGATCGCGAACGAAGGTATCCGGTCCATGAGAAGGAAATGACCGTTGTTGTGCATTGTCTACAACTATGGAGACACTATTTGCTAGGAAAGCCCTTCGTGGTAAAGACAGATAATGTGGCGACGAGCTACTTTGCGACACAACCCAAGCTGTCTTCCAAGCAGGCGTGTTGGCAAGACTTCTTGGCCAAATTTGACATGACCATCGAGTACAGGCTCGACAAACTCAATGCCGCTACCAATGCCCCGAGGAGGAAGGCTCAATTAGCTGCACTTGAGGAAAGCGAATTGCCTACTACAACAGATGGGAGCCAGATTCGTGTGTTGAAAGAGTTGCGAAACAGGATTGAGGAAGGACTACAAGTTGATCCAACAATGAAGAACATTATGAAGCAGGTGAAGGAAGGAAAGACGAGAAGGTTTTTCTTGCATGATGGGCTCTTGTATTTTGGTGAGCGCCTCTACATTCCTAAGATAAGTCATCTCTGAAAGGTGCTCTTGAAGGAATGTCATGATTCCTCCTGGACTGGCCACCCAAGGCAGCAAAGAACATTGGCATTGTTGGAGAGAGGGTACTTCTGGGAGCGTATAAAGCAAGATGTTGAAGAATATGTCCAGATTTGTATTGTTTGTCAACAAGACAAGACTGACACCCGGATGCAGGCTGGTCTGTTACAACCTTTGTCAATTCCAGACAAACCGTGGACAAGTGTGTCGATGGACTTCATCACCCAACTTCCGATCGCACAAGAATACAGCAGAATCATGGTCGTGGTGGATCGTTTTTCTAAATATGTGGTTTTTATCCCAATGAAGGCGAACTTTGGGGCGGAAGAGGTGGCACAGATGTTTTTCAAGCATGTAGTGAAGTATTGGGGTCTTCCATTGAACATCGTTTCAGACAAGGACACGAGGTTCACCAGGAAGTTTTGGACAGCATTGTTCAAGCTTGTCGGAAAAAAGTTATTGATGAGCTCCAGCTTCCATCCGCAGATAGATGGACAGAAAGAACGAATCAATGGCCTATTGGAAGATTACTTGCGGCACTATGTGAGGACGGATCAAGCAAATTGGCCAGAATTGTTGGATGCGACACAATTCAGTTATAATCTACAGAAGAGTTCCGTAACGGGCTACAGTCCATTCGAATTGACGAATGGACAGGAACCCATCACCCCACACACGATGATGCAAGGCTATTATGGAACAAATCCATCAGCTTTGGGATTCATGACAAGTTGGGAAGATCGGTTGGAACTAGCTCGCATGCACTTGATGAATGCAAAAGATGATGAAGCAGTGGGAAGACCAAGAGAGACGTGATTTGTAGCTAAACGTAGGTGATCAAGTCTTCATTAGGTTGGGAAGGAACCAATTCACGCCACCAACCGGGATGGCTACATCACTGGTGCAGAGGTATGAGGTTCCCTTCAAGATACTTGAGAAGATTGGAGAAGTCAGCTATAAGTTGGAGCTCCCATTTCACTTGCGATCCCATCACCCTGTTTTTCACATCAGTCAGCTAAAGCCATGTCGAACCGATGCAGAGGACCCGGAGAGAGTCGAGCCCATGCACGGTCCAACGATGATTGTCGATCGACCTGAGTTAGAGGTTGATGAGATCTTGGCGTACAGGATTTTGGGGATTGGTAGGAATTGTCAGCATGAGTACTTTGTTTGTTGGAAAGGTGGATCCGCGGAAGATGGTTGCTGGGAAAGAGAAGAGGCACTTTGGCGATGGAAGCACGAGATCCGTGAGTTTCGAGTGATGCACAAAGGAGCTCCAGCACCTGGATTGCCGAGGACGGCAATGGACTGGGGTCGGGGAGGGTGTAACACCTCAGGATGGAAGGTCAAGCGTGCGCCCAAGTCTTGTGCACTTGATCCCGACGAAGCCACCAAACGGATGGGCAAGGGGGACGCCCGACCCACCTTGTGAACGAAGCAATCGGTTACGTGGAAGAGCTCGGACGTCTTGGGCGCTCGTCGCACCAAGAGGAGCAAACTGAAATTACTTGCGATGAACGCTGCAACATTTGGTTGGTCGGCAACGTGCGCAAGTCAACTTGGCGCCCACAAACGAAGGAAAAACCGAAGTCGGCTTGGGTGGGCGATGCGCGATTGGTGGAATTCCATGGGGCACACGCCCATGAGGCAAGTCGACCCGGGGAAAGAAGGATGGCGTGTCGTGGTGGAAAAGAGGGCGCGCCCGTTGGGCGCCCTTTATAAGCTAGCGAGAGGAAGTCATTCGAACACACCAAGTTTGGCAAGAAGGTCTGAGTCGAGCAAGGACGCAGGCAAGGAAGGGTGAGAATCGCAAGCACCAAGCATGAAGCACAAAGGGGAGCATAAATTTTTGGTTTTTGGTTGAGATGACGGAGAGGGAGCGCCCAAGGGCAGTTTGGTTGGTTTGTTCTTGTAACTCTTTTCTTTGTGTGGCACGAGTTAGCTCAGCACACTGCAGTTTTCTCTTTTATAAAGAATTTCTGGGTATTAGGCCGGTTTGGCCGCCCATGAACAAAGTTTTGTCTTGTGTCGTTGTATGGATGCTTTCTTTTCTTGTTACTGGAAATAACTAAGTATAAAGAGTTCCACACACATAACTAAGAAACGAGACTAAGTATAGGCATAGCTCGGGCCAAGTAGTTCGATCAGGTCTTGTCAACGAATGAAAGGTGTCAGTGCCGCATGGTGTTGATGATGTTGGGCATTTGCAACCCAACCGAGATCTGCAGCACCGTGACAGTTACCTTCTCATTGCTCTTCCATTGAAAAATTGTCTAAGTGCGGGAATTTGATCCTAGGACATTCTTGGGCTGATTTTGGATCAATTAAAGTTGGTTTTAAATTTGATTTCCTTGCTGCAATATCATATTTCAGATCTAAAGAGTGGCTGAAAGATTAATTATTGATAAACTTCCAAGTGTTGTTAACTGTGGGAAAGTCATTCCAAGCATTGGACATCTTGTGGATTGCTAATCTTTTATCTTTCTTTGGAATTGTTAAATAATCTGAATGCCATTATTGATTGATCAAGTGTTCTTTATCCTTGACTTGCTCATTAAACATTGTGGCTATTTTGGACTTAATACTCATTGATCTCATTGCTATATTGGATATTTCAACTTGGGAAAAATCACAAGTAGTCTTTTGAATCATTATAATCACTTGTGTAACTCATTGGCATGAATGAAATAAGTGTTTTACATTTTAATCTTGTGATTTTAAAAATTACTCAATTAAAATATTTAGGAATATTCTAGGGGGTCTTAGAAAAGACATTTTCTGGCGTCTATAAACCTAGGAGTTGTCGTTACTCTGCTAGCGCTGCATCCCGGGGGCTTGTAGTTCTCTCACGTACCTCGACGTATATTAGAAGACTACGGTCGCTTTGTCGTACTTAGAGGAATATAGAGGGGCTCCTGTCGAACAATTGAGCATCAAAAAACACTATTAATGATTGTGCTCCTATCTTGGAGACCACCTAGAATCCTTGAAACAACTGAGCAAACCTTTTGGCCGTCTTGTTTGTTGTAGTGCACTGAAAACAACATTCAGGAAGATTTCCCTCTCGTAGCAAGGTGGCCTGAAAACCCCTTAGGTATATTTGAGGGCTACAACAACCTGACACTCCTGTGAGGATCCTTCTACCTAAGCCTATCAGGTATACACATTCATTTGTCCAACTCTAACATTGCATTAATATAAAATTATGATCACTTGCTACTTGAGATTCAAACATTCATATTAGTGATTAGTGACGGGGTTAACATATTGGCCACGGGCTCTCATACATATTTGGTTTAACTGACATTGTGTTGTAGGTAATTTCCCTTTTTCCTTTCCCTTCACCTCTTTTCCACCCATTCATAGCCTTTAAGACCGTTCTTGACCTTGTATCGTGACCTCCTAGGGCCTTCTTAGACCTTTTCCATTCTCTTTCCCCAGGGGTCACCCAGAACCTTTCCTGAGGTGACAGTGGGTCTTGTCCCAGTGTGTTGTCCATTGGTTGAAATCACACAAGGCTCTAGTGCGACCTACAATCTGTGCGATAACACAACCCATTGTGCTTTTTGGTGTGAATGTGCTCAGATACTAACCAATTGCACTCACAACTTGAAGCGTTGTAGGGATGACTCAAAATTCTTATGGTGAATTCTTGTATTTGTGGTGTCTCAGAGCCACAATCTATCCACCAATGGGTTGTTATACATAAAAGAAAGATTACAAGTTTTGCAATGGAAAATTGAAAAAGAAAACTAGCAAAATTTACAAATTGAATATTATCCAATGTTTCTGAGACGTTGGGTAACGGGTTAATCTAAATCCAAATATGCTAGATGATTCCTTGTACATATCTCACTGAATATTAATTTGGTCTTGAATGTCTTGATCCAGGTACATCCTCTCAATGCAAAACATCACACCTCTCATCACCTCGAGATGTTTTTGAATTTTAGGCCCCTCATTATAGAATATGCTCAAATTAAAATATACTTCGGCTGCATGCAACAATGAATATAGTTGCCTGTCCCACCTGGAATAAAAACTTCCCATACATGGAGATATATTTAGATGAATCCCCCTTATAGAAAGTCTTGATGGACTCTTTGGCCCTGTCCATTCCCTTATAAATGTATCCCATTGGCAGTTTGTATCCATCCATGATCCTCAACACTTTCACAAGGGGTTCAGTCATGCTGACAACTTCAGAGACTTTCGCCCATAAATCATCTTTAAAGAGAGACGCTTTCACAACCATTGCATCTAGTTTTGTGTTGTCTTTCAAAAATAGCCATTGTTGTCTACAAAACATTCGTCTCAATGCTTGGTACTCATTGAGAAGGCTTTGGAGGAAGAGAAAGTTTGTGGCAAAGCATGTGATAGCGGGGCGACTAAGCTCACCCTCTATGAACTCTCCCATAAGGTTCAACACCCAAGAATGGTTTTAAATGTACTTGGTTATTTGTTTGCACTCATGAACAATATCTTGCACCCATTCTAACTTCCCTATGTCCTCCAAAATTAGATCTATGCAATGGGCAGCACATGGAGTCCAAAAAATAGTAGGATATTTTGCACATAACAATTTTCTAGTTGCCACATAATTTGCAGCATTGTCCGTGATTAATTGGACATCATGTTTGACCTCAATTTCTTCCACAACCTTCACCAACAATGAATATATCAGATTTGAATCCTTTACATGTGAGGGCACATGATTCCTTTAGGGAAAGTCAGAAGAAAATTGATGATTGTTCTACTCCTCCGATCTGTCCACCCATTTGACAAAATTGTGCATCATGTACTCTCCCATGAGCTTTTAATGCCTTCCAACTATGTCTTGACACATTTCAACTCCTCATCTAGATATTTCCCAATAAGTGCACTATAAGAGAGGGCTTTGTATCTAGGGCCAACCCTTGCAATTGTATCTACCATGGGCTAATAAAAAGGGGAATTTGCAATGTTAAATGAGAGGCTATCGTGGTACCAGAACCTTCTCACTGCCATATTTTCCTCCTTCCTCTTCTTTTTGTTATAACTTTCCAAGGTTGGCTGAGATCCCAGGGTTGTGCAAGGAAGGAAGAAAGGAGAGGTGATACTTGGACTTGCTCTAGCATTTTATGCACAACTACCTAGAGGTGCCATTTGAGATCTACCCATCCTTGCAATTTCAAACTTCATCCTAGCTCTCTTAGCATTCTATTCTTTGATGGCTAGCAAAATAGCTTGCATTTTTGTTTCAACTTCTATAGGGCAACCATCACAAACTACAACATCTTTGCACACAACTCTAGCTAGGTGGTGTTTCATCCTATTTATGCCCCCAAACATAGCAGTGGGACATTATTTGCACTTTACTTGATGATCATCATCTAGATTCACCCAAACACAATGTTCCCATGCTTTATCAAGAGGCCCTTTAGCTTTTGGCTTAGGTGCCATGGATGAGAATCGAGATTGGAAAAATGTATGGTAGACTTAGGCTAGTTACTAGCATGCCCTAGTCTACAGGTCTGGCATTATTTAAAAAAAATAAATTTATAGGCTAGGCCTTATAGGCCTGTAGACTGGGATGTTAGCCTATAGGCCTGTTGTAATGTTCCCATTTTTGGATTCCCCTGCCTTGTAGTCAGAGGAGACTTTATGAGTTTATGTCACCCTAACCAGAGGAGTAAAATGAGAATAACAGTAAGCTCAGGCATTTTGGAGGAGCTTTATGGGGTCCTGGCTAGCCCATTCACCATCTTTCATCATCAAGATCATTTCTGCACAGTTCGCTCATGGTTCCGTGGCATTCCGACGATTTCCGTAATTTTGGGTTATTATTGAGCATATTTTAATTAATTACGTTGAAGGTGCTATTTGGGGCTTGTTTCTTGGAAAAACACCTTAGTGTAATAGCTCGTTGGAACCAGGGCGAGCATATCTACAAGATAGGATGAAGAAAAGTGACTTTCGGTGGCCGGTGAAGTTAAAAGGGTGAATTAATCACTTTTTGGAGTAAAAAGGGTCATTAAATTAATAAAGTGGTTTTATGAAGAAATATTAAAGATGAATTAAAAGTCACTTGAATGGAAAAAGGTGAAAGCGGGTATAAAAGAGAGATAGGGGCTTCTATTCTCTCATTATGTTGATCATATTTTCTAATTGCATTGGAGAGAGCTCTTGTGGCTTGACGGCTAGGGTTTTGCAGCAAACCCCTTGAACATAGTTGGTTTCGGTGGTGAAAGATTCCACCCTAGCCATCTTAAGGGAAGAATCATACAGGTTCTTCATTGCATTCATTTGGTTGAAGGTATCTTACTGAATTTGCAGAGTTTGTGGGATAAATAAGATCATTCCATCATTTGCAGCAGTTAGTAATTGGAAGAGGGCGCAAGCTTGGTAGGGGAGGCACATTGATTGAGAGGAGGGCACATTCCTTCATGCAGGGGTGAGTTCTCTGGGCATACAGGACGTCATCTTTGAATCTGGGCTGTATTGTTTGAGTGGAGGCCGAGCTCTAGTGATAGAGGGGGTACTTCTTCTTGGTAGGGGCATGTATGTTATGATGGGCACTCTTGATTGTGGGGAGGCCCATTTAAATTGAGGAGGGCGCACTTGAATAGTGAAGGGCGTATTGCTGATTGTGAAGGGTTGTAGAGTGCCAAAGCAGGGTGTATTGTTACAGTAGTGGTTGCAGAACCTTTGAAGGGAGTTAATCTCTTATTTCATTAAGTGTATTGGCTGCCAATTGTTTGGGCAAACCTATAGCCACCACCACAATACTCTTTCTGTTCTTCCATCGGCCAGCCTGTATCAAACACAGGAAATAATAAAACAGAGCTACATTTTATGACTGGAGTGGACTGCATTTTCCCTGGGTCAAATTTGTCATTGTGGGGATCCATTCCTATCCAGAAGAGGGTGACCTGAACCTATAATATGGCCAGCTTGTAAAAGGTCAGATTATTGCAATAAAAAACAAATCTTTGTATGCATTTTTCCTTTCTGTCCTGTGTGTTAAATTGCTGGTTATTTCCTTGTAAACTCTGCTGAAATAGATAGTCCGAACATGAAGCTTATTGGTGGCAAGTAAACATCATTCATCATGAAAGCTACATAAGAAAACCAAAACAATAAATCCATAAACAAACAGCAGCCAATAGAAGTGTTACATGGAGGATTGGAGTATGCTCACAAACTGTTGGACAAAAACTCTATATCAGAATTAAGCTACAGCCAGCAAAGAAAGAGTTTATTAGTGAGAACAGAGGATTTCCATTAACTGTTTGACAAAAGACTCAAACCAAAGGTTTTGTTAAATACTACAGCAATAGACTAAAAGTAGCCATAGTCATTAAAGGGGATATTACACCTGTAGGCTGAGGTGTGAGCCTACAGGCCTGTAGGATGAGATGTTAGCCTACAAACCTGTAGGATGACATTACAACCTACAAGCCTACAAGGCCTCTTGGCTGAGATCTCAACCTACAGGCCTATAGGTTAACATCTCAGGTTGTAGGTTGTAATGCCATCCTACATGTCTATACGTTGTAGGCCAAGATGTCAGCCTACAGGCCTATAGGTTGAGATGTCAGCCTACAGGCCTGTAGGCTGATATTACACCCTACATGCCCACTAGTATAAAATAAACCTATAGGATGACATTTCATCTTACAGRCCTATAGGTTGACATTATAGCCTATAGGCCTACTAGTATAAAATAAAATAAAAATTAAAGTAAAACCTTAATATGTAATTGCCAACTTACTTGAACTTTGAAGGATGAGAGCCTGAGACCTTCAAATAGCAACCTCTTTCAAGTTTGATCTCCTTCACACAACAGCTGGTGATGAATTGAAACCTCTTTCACATAGCAGCTAGTGATCACTGATGATGATGATGAAGCCTCCTTCAAATGCCCTCCTAAATGATGATGAACTCAACCTCCTCATGGTGACAATGCACAAAACTCTCCTAAGGATGAAATGGCTCTTGAAGATATATGGAATGAGAAAGAATGAGGGGAGAAATGTCTTAACAAAGGATTCGACCCTATCAACTGCCTCCAAAACAAATCTTGCCAAGTTAAATTGCATTCGCAAGCATTTTTTTGGTTGTTGAGTCTAGGTCGGACTCACTAGTCTTGAGTTGAGACTCACGAGTTTGCCGAGTATGCGGAGCCTCAAGAGAGTCTGCCAAGTAAGTCTCAAGTGAGTACTCGATCCAGTGCTGACTCGGCAAGTCTTAGCTAGATTCGCAAGTCTTGGTCGAGTTTGACAACACTAATGAAAACCACATGGTCCCATTCATTAGTAGGTGGCTTTGGGGGCTTGGGCCCCTTTGAGATAGAAAGAGTTGGTGTGGGGAACTATTTGTTGTTGCATAGAGGTCTAGGAGTCAGACTGCACATCTACTCCTATCTCTCTCGAACACGTTTCCTAGCCTTGTGGCATACCCTGCTATGATTTGACCCAGTGGAGCTAGGTCAAGAAGGCGACCCTTGCAGACCAAGCAAGCCAAAGAACCAACAGAATCAACAAGCACTTTGCTCATAGTACATGGCGCCATGTGCCAATACTTAAGAAGCTATTGGGGATTCTCCATCTCCAACCATACCTTCCTAGTCTGCAATACCAAGCTAGAACCTAAGTCACATGGTTCGGGTTCGACAACGATTAGGTTCGATTCGGGTTCGAATTTTCCAATAAGGTTCGGATGAGGTTCGGCTTTAGGTTTGGCTATATATATTGAAACCTAATGAAACCTCATCCCAAACCTCAATAAAATTCTCCTTCAAATTCGTCCTAAGGTTCGAATTCGGGCAGGGATTCAAGTTCGTTCAGGTTCGACGAACCTTGAGGTTTGCCGAATTTCGAACCTCAAGCTTTAGGTTCAGCGAACCCTGTGACTTAGGCTAGAACATATTAGTGCTACATTATACCAAGAGATTTTATGAGACGATACAAGAGTATTAAACAAAGCATCATTTTTTATTTTCCAAATCCAAAAGAGAGCTTTGGCTCGAAATATTATTCAAGTGGCTTGAAAATGAATGGCCTAGGGTAGGAAATCACCTAGTAAGGAAGCCCACCATAATAGGGAAGTAGGAAAAAATTGCTAACACAAAGACTGTACTCAAGCCTAGACATCCCTAGCAAGCGGACATAACCAAAAAAGGTGTTTCAGGGTTTTGTCTTGCCCACATAGTGGACAACGCAGATTTTTCACAATGAGGTATGTTAACCTTCAATCAATAGGAGACCCTTCACAACCAAGCTCCAAGAAAAAAATGTTTTTTTGGGTTCAAGCACAGGTTTCCAAATGGTGTTTAAATGAAATAACCATGTCTTTTGCTCGTATTTCAGTTGCCATACTTTGTTCAACCAACCTTTGAGTAAGGCCTTGAAATGGAGCCACTTGTGTCCCATACTTGACTCGTATCTCAGGAAGGTGGTGGCTCCACCCCATCTCCAGTCTCACCATCAGGGGCAAGGTGCTGGGAGGCCAAGTTTTAATAGTAGGGCATCAAGGATGAGCCCTTGGATGTGGTCCACAACAACCTTATCAACATTAGAGAACAAGAATTTCCTTTTGATGTTGACCCAAGGGATCCAATTTCTAGACAGGCTGTCAAATAGATCATTGGCCAAGTAAATGCCTTGCCGAAAAAGTTTCAAGGCCGAAAACAAGGAGGATTCAACCAATAGCTTGCCTTCAAATAAGATCAACAATGGCCACCAAAGGAAATTATCATTAAAAGATAGGTTAGGCCTCAGGGATGAATCTTTCCATGCCATGAAGG
This sequence comes from Picea sitchensis, assembly GCA_010110895.2. Taxonomy (NCBI): domain Eukaryota; kingdom Viridiplantae; phylum Streptophyta; class Pinopsida; order Pinales; family Pinaceae; genus Picea; species Picea sitchensis. The sequence goes on from SNQJ01S0016642.1 coordinate 30,468, forward strand.
GTTTGAGTGCTTCCTAGGCCTTCCAAATACTCTACACAACAAAAGTTCCTAGATCCTTAACCCTTGAGGGGGTTGGCAAAATAGTCCGAAGAGAAATTCCAACCCAACCATTTACCTACCTTCTTCTCAACTCGTTGCGCTACCACTGCTAAAGTTCATTGGGAGAGACCTAGAAAACAAAGGGAGTACCAATAAATTTGAAAATTTGGCTGGGATGAATCCAAGTCTAGCTTTGCGATGCCAGCCACTATAGAATTAGGCATTGGCTCTGCCTGCAACACTGAGTCTTGGCCCTGTTATCGCACAAGTTGTAGGTTGGGAAAAGCTCGACCCAACCACCAAAAGGCGACAACTAAGAGAGCACCTACCCACTGTCACCTTAGGCAGGTGTTCCCGTCACTTTAGAGGTGAAGTGGTCACCTCAAGGGGGGAATCTCGGTGACCCTAGGGGGGAATGAGATGGAAAGTGTGATGTATGGATGAATTCCCCTATAGGTCGAGTTTCTATGTGTGGAGAAGGGCTTGAGTAAGGTCTTGATGATAGCCAAGAGTTGCCAAGAAGTAGTAGAGCTTGCAAATGTTGATTGTACCTACCCGAGACACAAGAAAGACTATGATACAAGCCCAAATATATGGTGGACAACCAAGTTAAGCTTGTTGTCCCTAATTGCAGCAGTTAGTAACAACATATAATATCAGCAATGAAAATGATAATGAATGCTGCAAACAAGTTGATAAAAGTCTAGTTAAAGGAGCAAGAGATAAACTAGAAACAACTAGGTCAACCCAAGTAAGATAGCATTAGACTTTAGTAGTGAAAGAAGGATGTAACAAAAGATAATTGCAGAAATATTTTGCAGCCTTATGGCTGTAAAAAACAAGTCATTACAGCAAGAATATCAGCCACTAAAACTTCCCCAAAGTCTACCAAAAATTGCGCTAGGCCTAGTAGTTTATGTGGGCAAACTTTAAGCAACTTTCAATGGTTGATTTCAGAGTTATTAGAGAAGTTTGATTAGGGTTTATGCAGCCCTAATGGCTGTAGATAAAGTTTTGTAACAGCAGCAAGAATTACTTGAAGAAAGATGATGCCTTAGTGGCTCAATCAAGCTTATAAGGCAAAGAAATGAATCCAACTTAGACAACCTTCAAATCATAAAATTTCACTTTAACCGATGCAATATTTTATTTCTCCAAAGCAATTTATACTAGTGCCTTTAACTATTGGGTTATGGATCAAGTAAATAAATAGATAAACAATGCTATCTTTTTGGGGGTGTAAACCCTCTTACTCCCCAAGTCAAGCAAATGTTAAGCTGGGAGATACTAGGAGGGTGTAAACCCTTTTACTTCTCCTAGTAAAACCTTGTGCAGCAAATAACTTCTAGACAAAATGATAGATAAATGGTGGGGTTGTAAATCATTGTAGTCCCCAAATCTAACCAAATCAAACTTATGACTAAGCAATGAAAAGCATCAACAAGATAAAATCTTTACCTAGTCCAATAAATGACAAGATAAACCCCTCCTTACCAAGATAAATCCAACACAAGTGCCAAAGAAGAGCTCCAAGATGGTTAGCGCACTAGTTCTTCCACCAATAGCATAAAGAAAACCAAGATAAAAGCACAAGAGAGAGGTTCACACAAGGAGGGTGCAAATTTCAGCAAAGAATTACTTCTCACAATGGAGAGTTATGTTATGAAATGAGTTTTACATGATCTCTATTTATACAAAGTCTTAAAACATAATTTGTCCACTAGCAAGGGTTAGAAAAACATAATATAAGGGGTCAGCAACCCTTATCTTACCCCTTGAACCAACTAATAATATTTAATTTTCACTTTAACACATTAGAAGCCCTAAAATTAAGATGATGTCACCCTTTAGAGCCGTTTTGACACCTTGAGAAAGTCGTTGGAGAAGAAAATGGAGGGCGTTGGGGCTCCTTGAGCCTCCTCATCACATGATGTTAGGAGTCAATCCATGTCTCCTCCAGTCAAAATATGCCAAGTGTTAATATGCAATAACTCCATCACCATCAAACCCCCCTCAAGCATGGCGTCAAGCCTCAAAGGGTGACGTTTTGCCTCTCCTAAAAAAGGCGTTTGGGTAATAGAATTTTGATGGAATCCCTTGATGTATGTAAACCTCAAAGAGACTTCATGTCTCTATAATGGTGTGCAGACCTACAGCCATCCAACCTAGCAAAGACTAACCCCATGGAAGCCAAGTTGGCTTGTTCTCCCAAAACTAGCCACCAAGCAAGGTCATGAAAAAACAAAAAAGTGTATGCCCTCCAAGATCTCAAGTCAAAGATATCATGACAGTGTAAACCACATCTAATAGAAGAGGCACTAAGCATGTGCATCAAAACTAACTTCATCAAGTTAAACAAATGCTCAAAGACCCTATACAATTGACAAGTTTAATTCATCAGATTAAACAAATGCTCAAAGACCCTATACAATTGACCAAGTTTAATTATGGGAGGGGTGTCATAAAAGTCCTATTGGGTAGACCAAAACCCTCAAGTAGGGGATGCTCCCAAGGATGGCCTATCAAGGTTATGTAATGGGTGATGAGGTGGAAAGGGATTTAGACTTCATAGGTTAATCAGTTTCATGACATACAAGGGCTCGTATTATCTCATTTATGGGTGCCTTTGTAGAGGGTGTGTGGCACCTTCGTTTGCGATGCACTTTTTCCAAGTCCATCTTCTTGCCACTCTTTATTTCTTTCATGTTTTAAGGAACAAGTTGAAGGCCACTGTCCTGGCTTGGTTTCCAGATAATGACAGTGTCATTCACAAATACCTCGCGGAAATGAGAAGGTTGGCTCGTGATGAGACCCCCTTTTTCTCCATTGTGTAACTAAGAGCCACTACCCTGGCTTGGTGACCAGATGATAGTAATGTCATACCACTAAATACCCATGATCATGATAGGTTGGCTCGTGATGAGACCTCCCATCCTCCAACTAACCCCTTAAGCATTCACTATTATTTATTTATGTGGGTCCCTCATTTCTTATAGAGAAGTGTTTCATTGCTTTCTCGGGGATCCCTGGGTGAAGCATCTAGAAGGTATATATTTAGGATTTTATCTTTTTAGCCAACAATAATCCCTCTGGGCCTTCAGCCCCTTCTTCCCATGAAATGAGGTACATGCCCTTCTTGGGTCACTAAAGTCAAAGGGCCTAGAGGAAGACAATATGATTGGAGTGTAATGACAGAAAGGTGGTAAGTATGGTCGAGAATGGTATGATAACCCCTTAAGGGACCCCTAGTCACAAACCTTCCCCAAAGGTTGGCCACTTACTAGGAAATCTATGACACTCACCAAGATGAAACAAGGTCCAAAGCATAATGTCCAACCAGGTGTTCTATAATCAAAAGCAGCTTAAATACAACATGTTTAAATGCCTCAAATATTAGGGTGATTACCTGCCACAATACCTGACTTGTACCGCATGGAGCAAGACCCATCTGCCTTCCAGAAGCTAACTGGTGTGGTGGATGCGCTGACAATGGATCAGAATGTGGTGATAGAGCGGGCTTTCATATGTGCAAGTGGACACTGCTAGTCATGTGGTCTCTCGGCACTCCATATCTGCAACCTGAGGGCCTCAAGACGTCATCTCCTTAGTTATCCCACAAAATGGGAATAACAGGCCCACTGGATATTTGACCCCAAGGCAATACAGAAAATTTTCAGACAGTCCAGGGTATGATACTAGGATTGCTGGTCTTCTGAGATAGCCAAGAAAGAGTCATCAACAAAGTGTCCATTGACTAACTGGCTAGTCTTCGACTCGGGAAGAGGAATTCCTCGAAAGTGCCCCAAATTGACTATGGCACTAAGAAAATAACCAAGTGCCTTAGCAGCCATGACATAAAGGGGTGGAGCCAAGGGGCAGCCTTGTATTTTTTATTTTTTCATTTTTTAAATGCGTCATATATTATAATCTTCATAAAACAAATAAGTACATCAAGATTCAAAGTGATTACACCATGCGGACAACAAAACTACATGAAAGTCCCGGTCTACATAGACTAAAAACGATAGCAAATGAGCCCAGGCCCTCATAGGGAAGGACTCAACATCATGATGGAATTTATCGAGGTTAACCCTCAAGAACAATGCCAACTCTTACTTATAGCTCTTCAATTCCACTAGAGTAAGGGAGTGAGGGATGTCATTGATGTTTCCACAGAAAACTAATTGCAGTCAATGAACTGTGTGCCAAAGCAATTTGCAGCTATCCCCAACCATCCACGTATCCCTTAGTATGGGCCCTGTCTAGGAGAGCAGAGCTACAAAAAGGGAGCGACATTCAACCTGCAACCATTGGTAGTTTGAGTGAATAATTAAATTTTGATATTTGTTTTCTACACAGCAATAGCAATGTTTTCAGATAACTCTGGTCAACTTTTGAATAGGGATAATGTATTGCAAATCATCACTGTTTGGCATCATATCAATAGGTATGATTATTCTCTTGGATATCTGTTTAAAGTTAGAAAGCAGTCCTAAGAACATTAACATTTATAATGACTTTGTGCAAAGCACTGCTCATTTGGCTGGAAGTTGACAAGCATGCGACATCTAGCATAGGCATTACAAAATGCAGAAGTTAAAAAAAATATAACGTACTATTAACCAATAAATTCAATCATGAATCCAATGATACCCGAAAAATGTTAATGTACCAGAACATCAATTGTTAATTGCCATAGAATTACTAACAGAGCAAGACCCGACTACTATTATGCATTAGAACTCTGTTTTGAAGGGTTTAAATCGTTACAAACATATAGACTGCACCTCGTGATCATGGGATAGATATCTACGGGCCTTTAATAATTGACCAAAACCATACGAGTTAAAATTCAAAACCTATACTAACCAATTTCACAGGGCATGGCCTGTACAAATTTAATCGGCATCAACTTAAATTTAAAGCAAAGTTATAGAAGGTTACTTAATGCCTTTACAGACAGAAGCATTGACAGCATCATCTGCAAGCTTTTGTATCTTTAAAGAAAATGGAGATCATATAACCAGTTTAAGTGAGCATTTCCAAATTTAGTTCCAAAGATATCAGGCATACTTCACAGGGAAAAATACATAACAAGCAGCTGTTACCTTTTCTCACCATATCACCAGTTCAGATTTTATCCACAGTTAAGAAGAATAACAAACAAAGACAACCATTCACAGCAACCAGTAAAATCATTCCTGCACAAAACATAAGCTCCATTAGAGTTTGCCTTAAATATGAAAATACTCGTAGATCACAAAAGTGTTCATATTGCTAACTGCTTTCAACCGAGAAAAAAAGTCACCTAACCATTACTGAGCATCAATATTTTTGTTTTTCGTTCGTTTTTTTTGTTTTTTGTTTTTAAATGCTGTGTGTTAAATTAATAATCCAGATACATGTACGTCAAGATCATCACATCTAAGGGCCAGATAGAGGTCATAAAAATCCCCTTGCCTATATCAACAAGGATGGCTAGCATATTTGCTTTGGTCCCAACCTGAAGATTGTCTACATCCTTTCCGAAAATGGCAATCCTTGCAGAAAGACGGATTGTCAAATCTGATGTTAATAAAACCACCCAAGCAAACTGAGTGGAGTATGCATATCATGAAAAGTTGCCTCCCGGCATCGTCTCAATAAGAAAGAAATGCCTGTTCGACAGATTAGATAACATATTAGCCTGGCGTGCTCTTCAATCATTCATTTGTGTCCAGACATTATACCTTTCCATTGTAAAGGAAAAACTAAAAGAACAGTATGCTGGGCAACAACCCAAGCCCCAATACATTTTGGTAACTTCACAATCCCAGTTCACATGCTTAACTGTTTCAAGCTTGTGATAAATCATGTAACAGTGAGTTTTCAGGTCAATGCGATGCAATGGATGTTCTGACAAAGATTAGGCATTTTACATTGCATGACATGTTTTTCCAGCTTTGAAATTTTAGACTATCACCAAAGCTATTGCATGGGCTGGAAATAGCTTCAAGGCTAGAATGCATTTATGGGAAATATAGTTACTATTTCCCAAAAGGTTTCGATAATCAACCTCCCCTAATATCTTGAATCATGTTTATAATTTATATTAATAAATCAACAAGTAAAAGCATATTTAAGAAAAAACACAGACAAACAGTGGCAAGCACAAGGAACAAAACTGGGGTAAATTAATATTTCCCTTTTGGCCTACATCCTTATCTACTTCTTAGAGAGAAGGGAGATTATATTTGAAAGTAACATCTCATTTTGTCCCTGCTTTATACAAGCTTTGTTGAACCAAATTATGTCATGAAGGACAGACAGTTACCCAATTCAATTCTACTTCTAACATTTTGTGAAGATAGAGATGCCTTTGAATGCAGCCACATGGAGATGATCACTTGCCCACTTCCCAGCTTCTCTCTCACAAGTTTTCTTTCCATGTCTAGAGATAAGAATTCTCTCCATTTTAATGCATCTGTTTCCCATAAGCATGCCTCTAGCACAACCTTGACAAAGAGTGTCAGTCCCAACCAGAAAGTTATATCAACTATATCCCTGCTCCAGCGGGCTCTATTCATGTTGACGACAGCCATCATGTTCACAGCACTGGCTAAACTGTAAAGCGGAAGCCACAAATACCAGTCTGCAGAACCAATCATTATAATTACAAACAAATCATATTCATAGGAGGAGTAAGCAGTATGTATGTTAATGGGAATTGGGGGTACCTGCCTTGGTCATTCAGTTGGACAGATGCTGAGAAAGCAAAAAGAATGCCCATGAAAGCGCAGCAAATGGAAAAACGTCTCGATGACCCCATCTCGTCTCTAGCTCTTCTGAACTTTTAATGCTAAAAGTTAGATCCGTTAAGAGATTGATGGATTGACTGACGTTTACCAGGCTGAAAAGTCTGGATCGAGAGAATAACACAACGAATTCATCTTTATACTCTTTTAGATGTTGAATCTTCTGTTGTGAATCTTTGAATCTTAGATCTTAACTAGAAGACTATAGTTGATTTTATCATGGTGAAATAACTGGTACATGGTGAAATAACTGATACATGTTATCCACCTTTAAACTATCATCTCAATAACCCTGCGTGATGTAATCTCTAACCCTTCTGAACTTTTAATGTTAAAGGTTTGATGCATTTGTACAGACAATTTTAAGTGAACGCATTGGCTGCAGTGTGTTTATCCCATGCGAAAAGGCCTTGCAACAATGCAAATCTTCTTATTTTTTTGTTAATATTTTTCTGATATTCCTTTGATATCCATGGGTCAGGTGGCGTGCTATCTTAGAACCTCTGCTTCGACTTCTCACATATATGTATATATAAATATTCAGACACGAGTGAACTTCACAACTGGTTTTGACTTCTACACAGCCGGTTTTGAACGTCGACGCTTCGAGCCGTAAAGGACAAACAGCCATTTGGAATTTAGTGGGAGCGTGTTTGTCTCTAGGCAACACGTGGGGTTATGCAAGGATTGGTCAGGGTCTGTCATCACTCAGTCAGTAAAGATATCTGCAGGGATTGGTCAGGGTTTGTCATCCATCACCTCACTCAGTAAAGTTGTGCGTTGTGCACTATTTAAGGCATGGCATGTTTTGGAGTCATCGTTATCCAACTTCCAAGTAGTTGTATTAGTTTATGGAAAGTGGCCCCGCACCAAATGATTGATTTAAGTAGTTGTAATAGTTTAGTCAAAGTGGTTATTTTAGAAAAAATAAAATGAAATAAAAAGGAATTGTTTTACATATATTTATTTAAGTAAATGGTTTTTCAAAAATGAATACATAAAAAAGTTGTAGTTTTAAATGTTTTACATTCTTGTTTTGCTATATTTCATTTGTGGGGGATATTTGTGATTATTTTTGTATAGGCAGGGTATAAATTTTCTTACTGTCAAGTAATTTAAGACATATAATGAGAAGATAAATGTGCAAGAAGGTGTTTCCATCACTGCAATTGCAATTTAATATCAATGAGCCTTACATCTTTGGATAGTTGCATGCAGGTCTTATCTTCCCTCTCAACCTTTACTTTTCAACTTGCAAAATGTGATATTGTCCAATTTCCAAAGAATTTGTAATCTCTGTGACTTGTAAGTTGTGAGTGTGCAAGTGAGCACCTGCACGCCCAGTGCTATAATATTTGTAACGTATGCAATGTGTTATGCATGTAATTTGCAAGTTGCAACCTCTATCTGCTATAGAATTTGTAATGTGTACTATGCATGGTCTTTACTATAGAATTTATACCTTGTGTTATGTATACTTTACAAAAAAACAACATTCAAATTTAGAAAATTGTTATTCTATTATATTATAATATATATTGTTATTATATTATATATTATAATATGTATTGTTATTATATTATATATTATAATATATATTGTTATTATATTATATATATTTTATTATATAATATATTGTTTTTTTTTTTTAATAAAAAAGGGGAAATTCCTATTATATAACTTTTACAGTACAAAAAAGTCACATAGCTACAATATGCTAGCTGTTCTGCCAAATTAGTGGAAACCGGAACATGTGGCAGACTGTGATGTCATTGTTCAAAATGACAATCTGTCATCTGCCCTGCCAAACGGAAACCAGGGCAAGTGGCAGATTCGAGTCTTTGAAACACTGTGCTAGGCAACTAAGACAGACATAAGACATAAACTGAAAACAAAAGACATAACTGTAAAACTGTTATGTATCAGTGCAAGGAGCCGAGCCGAGAATGCTCGTGATAGCCAAAGCAAAGGTCATGTCGCTCGGGTCACTACTAAGGGGGTCGTCGCTGGGTTGGAGCACGAATGGCCTCGCACATGTCAGACAACGCTGGGTTGTTGGTGCGTTCGAGTAGGCCTCGTAAAGCATGCCAATTTGTTGATGCATGTGGGTGTGCCTATGAATTTAATCAGCCATGTGGCTTCTGAGCTCAAAGACTAGCGCAAGATGCTCCAGATGGAAGAAGGGTGGTGGTTCTTAGCCGAAATCTGGGAGTGTCGAGAGTGGTGGAGGCGCAAAGACTAGGCCACCCTCCACCTCTGTGCCTAAGACTGTCGTTGCCTTACCCGAGTCCTCCTGAGTCGCTTCCATAGCCTCCACTGCCCTGAGCTCCTTTGTTGTAGAGTCCTTGGTTTGAATTGTGTCCTCGAGGTCTAGGTGGAGGAATTCCTCCTCAATTATGCAAATAGTCTCTTCCATGGCTTCCTGCGCTTGTTGGATTATGGTTGAAGCACTTGTGCTTGCTGGGATATGGCTGGGGGGCTGCCAATTATCTGGAACTGTGAAGAGGAGGGATTCTGGAGGGACCTGGATAGGTTCATCTGGAATATCCTTCTCCACGTATGCCATTGGCGACGTTCTGGGATTCTCCCGTCGCTAAGTCTGGGCTATGGACAGGGCCCACTCCAGTCTCTACACCCTCTGCTATCTAGCAACAAAATTGTACCAAGAAGGGCCACGACATGGCCTGCATCTTTCCCTTGGCATGGCGGGCTGTGAATGAGCAAGATAAGAGTGATGGGAGCCGACTGGATATAACGCCAGTGCTCAGAGCATCCGGGTTGGTGGAGCGCAAAGGTAAGATGGATCCATCCTCGTCTGAGCGGGAGGATAATGTTGAGGCCACACATGACCTCTGTAACGAGCTTACCCCATTCATTACACCTTATGGCCGCCATTTTACTCACGCGAGGGAATTGTCCTCCTCTTCTCGTCGGGCAATAATGGCCTCCTTCCATTTAATGGTGAGGGGAAGGGTGTTGACCTGCCATATTAATGGCATGGGTCTAGGGCAGGCTACGTGGCCTCCCTGTGTAACATGGCACCCCATACGAGATTGGATAATCGTTCCTGGCCAAGTCCAAGCAACGATGTGAAAGCTCAAATCGAGGAGAGGTTTGTGCATTCCATTGAATCAACTTTGTTGTGGAAGCCACACCTTCATTTTCTAGGCAATCATCTACTTTGTTTGCCTCTCTTTTCACATGTGAGGGGATGAGGGTGATGTTGGGATGTAGGAGGGATCCAAACTCTTCCATTAGTCCTGAGAGTCTCCAACTGGGAGAGACCTCCAGGGGGTGTGACCCATGAATAATTTTGGTTATGAGTTGGATGATGATCTAGGAATCCCCCTCCACTATGATCTTATTTAGGTTGTGGTCCATTGCTACCTTGATTCCTCTTAGAAGGCTCCAGAGCTCAGCAACATTATTTGTATTGAATCCGAGATAGCCTACTGCATAATAGAGAATTTTCCCTTCTGTATTTTTGAGGATCACTCCAAAGCCTGTCGAACCTGGATTCCCTTTTGACGCTCCATCAAAGTTTATTTTAATGAAACCCATGGGTGGGGGGGACCAGGTGCTTGGGCTGCTGGTTGTTCTGGTGACCCCAATGCTCTGTGTTGTGCCAGTAAGATTGAGCTACCAGGTCTGAAGGATATGACTTTCGCCCGAGTTGCATTTAGGTCCTCTTGAGACCATTTCCGACTCCTAATTGTTTCCCGAATCAAGTTCATGCTTCTTTGTCACGTTGAGCTTGGGGGGGAGGTAGTTGAGCAAAAAATCCTTTTGTTTCTTTCCTTCCAGATTTTCCACATGGTGAAGCCAGGTAGAAGCTTCCAAATGTGATCCAAGATTGGGTTTTGATAGGAAATCGAGTCCCATTTTTCATCTATGCTTATGATACTGGCCTGATTTCTGTTGGAGTGGCACATTATTTGTGTCCCCAAATCCCAAATTGTCTCATTGTAGTGGCAATGGTTGAAAATATGCTCCATCGTTTCTTCCTGTTGCTGACAGAGGGAACAGATGGAGGGGCCTATGAAACCTTGTTTCCAGAGATTGTCCCAAGTGAGAATGTGATTTTGGACTGTAAGCCATAAGAAGATGGACACCTTAGGCCAGAGTTTTGGATTCCAGATCTTACCCTAGATGTGCTCCTTAGGTTGCTCCTGGTAATTCCCCTGTAAGTAGTAGGCTTCTTTGACTGAGAAGTTGCTTGCTGTGGAGTGCCCCCATATGAGTATGTCCGGACCTTCTCTGATGTAAATTTTCTGTTGATTTTCACAAGCTTGCCAGGCCTGTAGATCCAACTTCGTTTGAAGGTGCAGTTCATGTGGTCCAGTCTTCCAATTGCACCATAGTCGGTGCCCGTCATTCGCTCTCCATAGATCCCTTACCAATCGGAAGTCCCCGAACTGCATTTGTTGACGTAGGGGGATGAGTTCCTCAAGAGTGGCTAAAGGTAGTTGTTGTTGCCAAAAGTCTTGCCAGAACATGGAGTGTTCACTATTTCGGATATCCCAGAAAGCATGCTTCTAAATGAGCATTCGGTTGTTCCATATATTGGATCCCTGAATCTGATCATTTAATCTGATTAGTTGCTCTTCTCTAGTGGTGGGAGCATATTTCCTTTTCTAGATTTTTTCCCAGAGTTCTGTGGGGTGCTTGAGCCTACGCCACCACAATTTTTCCCCCATGACTTGATTTAATTTTCCTGGATCCCTAAGCCCTAGACCCCCTAAGGCCTTAGGCTTGCAGATCTTGTCCCAACCTACTAGAGCCCACTTCTTGTTTGGGCAATGCCCATGCCACAAGAAGTAGCGTTGAATGTTCCTAATGGCTCGAATGATAGATTGGGGAGTTGCTAAGGCAGTAAAGAGGTAGGTTGGCAAGGCTTGAAGAACAAACTTTAGAAGCACTAGCTTAGCTGCAGGATTAATAGGTTTGAAGGTCCAGTTGTTGAGTCTAGTTGAGTCTATTGGAGATGGAGAGTAGTAGGTTGTCCCAGGAGATATTACGAGCAGTCGCTCCTGTGAGCGGAACGCTTAGATAATTGGATGGAAGGGAGCTCTTGGGGATGACCAAGAGATGAGAGATATGATTTTGGATAGCCACCAGAGTGTTGAAGAAGTAGAGCTTTGTTTTTTCAAGGTTCAATGCCATACCTGAAGCGTCAACAAATTTTGTGAGGATGGAATTGAGCTTATTGGCTTCTCGGGGAGTCAGAGTGTTCATCAGAAGAGTATCATCGACAAACTGGTTATGAGAGGGGGTTGACTGAATATTGTGCAAGGGTAGGCCTTTAAGGGAGCCTTCCATTACCGAGGCCTTGAGGTAGCGTCCCAGACCCTCGACCATTATGACAAAGAGGAAGGGGGAGAGGGGGTCCCCTTGTCGAATTCCTCTAGTGGGAGAGAAGGACTGGGAAGGAACTCCATTAACCAGGATAGAGAAAAAGGATGAGGAAGTGAGTCTCATGATCCAGGCTACCCAGTTACTGTCGAATCCAAAGGCTTCAAGGAGGGATCCCATGTATTGCCAACTGATTCTGTCAAAAGATTTAGAGAGGTCGAGTTTGATGAGCATACCTGGAATCGTGGTCGTTTTTAGCGAGTGGATAACCTCATGAGCTAGGATAACGTTGTCCATGATTTTCCTGCGTTCCACGTAGCCCGCTTGCTCTTTGGAGATAATAAAAGGAAGAATTGTCTTGAGATGCATGGCTATGACCTTAGTGATAATTTTGTATATGACATTACAGAGAGTTATCAGTGTGTATTGTTTGGGATGCGTGACCCTTTCCTCCTTTGGGATGAGCGTGAGGAAGGTGGCACTGAAGGCTAAGAGGACTTGTCCCGAGGTTCTAGATTCCTCCACCATATGCCATACTTCTTCTCTGATCATTGGCCAACATTAGTGGCAGAACTTGGTCGTGGATCCATCTGGACCGAGAGATTTACCTGGGGGAATTTCCTTGACAGCTTGATCCACTTCCTCTTGAGTGATGGGTCTCGTCGGGGCTTCATTCTGTTCCAGAGTGATTAGGGAGGGTATGTTCCTGGTAATTTTGTGGATTGTTGGCATTATGTCATCGTTGGGCTCTGTTAGGAGGTATTTGTAGTAGTTGGTGAGTTCTTCTGATATTTTGTTATGGTCCATGATGGGATTACCCTGAGCATCCTCCAACTGGGTTATTCTGTTGATGTATCTATGATGCACCATGGATCGGTGAAATAATTTGGTGTTCTTTTCACCTTCTTTGAGCCATTGTACCTTGGATTTCTGTCTCCAGAGTATTTCCTCCTGCTCCTTTCTTTCTTCCAATTATGCCTTGAGCTCCTCCTCTTCCTTCATTAAGGATGTCGTTTTATCCCCCATTATGAAGGTCTTTTGCAAGGTTTCCAAGCGCTACTCGATTTCTTGCATTCTTTACAGGATGTTCCCAAAGACAGTCTTATTCCAACACTTTAGTTGTGACTTAAATTTTTTGAGCCGCTGTTGGAATTTGTACATGCAGGTGCCATGTTCTATTTCTGCTTGCTTCCACCAAGAATTTGAGAGTTGATGGAAGTCTGGGTGGGAGAGCTAGAATTTCTCAAATCTGAAGGGCTTGAGTTTGGGCATCGCCCCAGCATCAATACTGAGTGAAACATGCCAGTGGTCCGAGCTTGTTTCGGTAGGATGTTGGCCTCAATGGCAGGATCTTCCAGCAACAAAGCTTCTGAAATGAGGAAGCAGTTTAGTCAGCAAGATACATGCTGATGTCCAGATTTGCGGTTGTACCAGGTGAAAATGTCATTCCTAGTTTCTGTATCTACTAGATCTAGTTGGTCTATGAGGGATCGAAACTTACCGTTGTCTTGATCAAGCCTCTTGGTGCCTCCTGTCTTTTCCTCCAACATGAGGATGATGTTGAAATCGCCTCCTAACAACTAGTTGGGCGAGCTCAGTAGTGATTTGACAATGGTTATTCTCTTCAAGAAAATATCTTTGTCCTGGGTGCTCTGAGGTCCGTAAGCATTTGTGATCTCACCTTCTTTGGTAGATCCTATGACTTTGAAGTGAGCCGTAATCATACCCACTGTGGAAAAGGGTCTATCTATGATGACTGTTGTTGGATTCCATAAGATCGCCAGACTGCTTGCTGCTCCGTTGGATTTAGTGTGAAGGGAGTCACAACCTCTCCAACAACGTCGAAAGATGTCCGCTGCTTCTTCACCAACACATTTTGTCTCCTCGAAGAGGAGAATGTCTGGATTCTCAACACGTATATAGTCTCGAAGAGTCCTCTGCTTGGATCTTCCATTGAGCCCTCTGATATTCCATGTTATGGTCTTCATTATGATGAGTTGGGAGGTGGATGGAGGTATCCCTCCGTGAGCCTTTGAATCTGGCCCGAGTTGAGCATAAATTTACCTACTTCCTTGATGAGTTGTTGGGATGATTTGCATCCCCATCTTTTATTTTCCCAAGAGGTTCGTTTTGGCTCAGTAGCTGGGTCTAAGGATATCCCTAGTCTCGAGGTGGAGCCTACGGTGGATTCAATGAATACTTTGCGAACCTTTCTAAGTTGTTCCACTGGGATGGTGTGCAGATCCTTTCGGTTGAAGGCTTCCTCCAGTTTTTCGAGATCTATGTCCACCAGATCTTACACATCCAGCTGCATGAGAGTGTCCCCACTTTCATTCGGCTTATCCCCTTGGTGGTCTTCTTTTCCTTTTACGGTTTGGTGCATGGATTTGCCTTTTTCTTTCTCCTGGCTGTCTTTTTTGTGTGGGTCTCCTACCTCTTCTTCTCCAAGAATTTGATTAAGAATGTCATAAGAGTTCTTAGTGGGTATTTTCAAAGTGTTGTCTTGATTCTGCTTCCTGGGTGGGTTTCGTTTCCTGCCTGTGACCGTGGTGAAGCCATTTGTTTGCTTCCCCTCTCCAGCTTTGGGGATCTGGGCATTCAAGGGACAGTCCTGAAAGAGGTGGCCATGCTCGTGACACTTCCTGCAGCATAAGGGAATATGATCATAGTCCATTGTTTGATTCCAGTCTTCATCCTGATACTCTAGGGTTACTAATCCCGATAAAGATTTTGAAATGTCCATGTAGACACAGATCCGAGCATAGGAGGTGTATTTCCTTTTCTATCTGGCTTTCGAGGATTTAACATAACTTGGAAATAATGGAGAAAGCGCTAGTTGTAAGCGCCAGTAATAAGCGCCAGTTGTAAGCGCCAGCTAGAAGAGTCAGTTCTTAGTTAAGAGTCCAGTCGTCTTTGCTTTGCATGTAGCCGACTCGGGAGAGTCTTTTCCTATATAAAGATGTAATCCATCTTCATTGAATAATAAGAAGTGAGCGTAGGCTCACTGTGGTGTTTTGCTCGTATATTTTAACTTGGTATCAGAGCCACGGGAGTGCAGTGCGAGAATTCTAGAAGTTCGCAGGTCCCTCCTCTGGTAGGGTGCGGGGGAATACTACTCGGCCTCTCGCGCGTAGAAAAACAGAAAGATTCCCGCAGGTGGAGTACTCGAGAGGTGCGAACATCTCGCAGCCAGAATACACGTGAGGTGTGGACCTCTCGCAGACAACTAAAGCGTAAGGTGTGAGAAACTTTGCTGCGTGAGAAAGCTGGTGCGTGAGTTTGGGTGCATGCAGCGTGAGATTGGAGGGCGTGGATAGTGTGAAAGACGTTTGTCTTTGCGCAGAAGATAAGGAGAGGTCACGTGGGTATTTCTCCAGGAAATACAACAGATTGAAGGTAAGGTTCTTTCCTGCTGGGCGTTTTCATATTGGCATCTGTCCATTCGCGATTTTGTGGAGCGCCATTGGAGTCCTTTTAAAATTGATGCTGAGCGAGATCTCGGGAAGAAAAAAATTGATGCCACGATTCACATGCATGGAGTTTTTTTTAAAAACCTTTATTCTTAGTGAGTGGAGTTTAAGAGGATTTGCATACGTGAGTGGAGTTTAAGCGGTAGTTGCATGCATGAGTGGAGTTTTGAAGTGTGAGTAAAATTCACATGCGTGGAGTTTTTTTAAAAAACCTTTATTCTTAGTGAGTGAGGTTTGGAGTATTAAATAAAGGTGCCACGATTTATTA
>SNQJ01S0016642.1:52846-75321 GCA_010110895.2 Picea sitchensis
TGTCATGTACCATCTCTCTGATGTAATGCATATGGATCTCAATGTGTTTGGTCCGCTGTTGTTGCACTGGATCTCTGCAAAACTTGAGAGTACTTTGTTTGTCACACCAAATGACAGTCAAATGATGAAACTAGATGCCAAGCTCGGTGATAAAGTTCTAAATCCAAAGTGCTTGAATAGTGATATTGATCGCTTCTTTGTACTCGACCTCTTCTGACGATAGAGCAATAGTTGACTACTTTTTGCTTGATCAACAGATGGGACCAGAACCCAAACTAAGAACGTACCCAGATGTGGACTTGCGATATGTGCTATTTGCAACCTTATCAAAATCAGTGAAACCCATGAGATTCAATACACAACCAGTTGCATAATGGATCCCATAACCTATGGTGCCCTGAACATATCTAAGGATGTGCTTGGAGGCCTTTTAGTGTAGCCCATGCAGCTCCTGCATGTACATGGGAACTGCCCCTATTGCATATGAGATATCTGGTTGTGTTTGGGTGAGATAGAGAAGGCTCCCCACAAGCTGTGGATACAAGGCATTATCCACCATTGATGCATCCCCTCTATCCTCAAGATGTACCCCAGACAAAAGGGTGTGGTTTTCAACTTGCAGTCGGTCATGTGGAATCTAACCAAGAGATCATGAGCATACTTAGGTCTGAGATAGCTTGATGCTTGAAGAACCCTGAATGATCTCAAAACCAAGGAAATAGTGCGATGGACCCATGTCCATGATAGAGAACATGTTCTGCAAAATGTATTCACCGCAACAATTGTTGAGGACGAACTTCCTATGATCAGTAGGTTATCAGCATAAAGAAATAATATCAACAAGGAGTCTAAGGTTCTCAACATGCATTCGTTCGGATCTGATTTGCATCTGAATTTTTTTTGAGAAAGCAAGTAGGCATCCATCTTCGTGTACCATGCTCTAGGAGCCTACTTGAGGCCATAAAGGGACTTTTTCAGTCGACACACTAAGGATGAGTTATGAACAATCCCCTGCATTTGATCTATGTAAATATCCTCTAAGATATCCTCTTGAAGAAAAACATTCTTCACATCCATCTGGTGAACTTCCCACCCCCTGGTTGTCGCAATGACAAGGGCCAATCAAATGGAGTCCATCTTTTCTACGGGAGAAAAGGTCTCATCATAGTTTATCATGTGGATTTGCTGAAAGCATTTGGAAACCAGTCTTTCCTTATACCTGCTCACCTGACTATATGTTTCCTTCTTCTTGTTGTAGACCCATTTGTATCTTAAAAACTTCCTATCCGAAGGAAGAAGAGCCAGATCCTAAGTCTATTTCTCGAGGAGAGAGTTGTACTCCTCCTGCATAGTGGCTTCCCAGAAGGGATTTCCTATAGTCTCTGCATAGGTATATGGTTATGAAGTTAGAACCATATAACAATGCGTGGACATCACTAGTTCGGGAGCTGTGAGTGCATGAGGAGGATCCTCAAACTAAGACCTCGTCCTCCTCTGAAATTTTGGATCCCCCACAATGTCTCTTACTTCTTGTAGGGTGGTTTGTTCCCACTTGGGCATCTTTGGCAGCTCAACATATGCATGCTCATCATCGACATGCTCATCATATTCTGAATCAGATTCAGAGTTGAGATCTAAACCATTATTTGAGTGAGTAGACTCATCATCATTGATGTTTGGTACAGGCAGTGGTATAGAGGTCTCTGCATGTGGCTCCAATGGTGCATGCAAGGGACTCTCCTCAAAATGAACATTGTGCTCAATGATGATCATATCCGTAGAGGGATCAAGTAACCTGTAACCCTTGACACCATTTGGATATCCCATGAAAATGCATGCAATACTCTCTGGATCTAATGCTTTCCTCTTTTCATAGGGTACACATGCCCATGCGCGTGATCCAAATATTCAAAAGTGAGTGGTTTCTGGTTTTTTGTCGCTCCATGCCTCAAAGGGAGTCTGGTCCTTGACAGATCTGTGAGGAGATCTATTCTAAATGTGGTTGGCAGAGTTAAGTGCCTCAACTCAAAGCTTTGACAATAGAGATATTACATGCAACATGCAAGTGGCCATCTCCTTGAGGGACCTGTTCTTCCTCTTGGCTACTTCATTCTGCTGTAGAGTGTAAGGTAATGTGTGTTGCAGTTGTATACCTGCCTCTTAAAAAATATGTTGGACATCTTGGTTCACATATTCCCACCCATTGTCTGTGTGGAGGATTTTGATCTTTCTCTTGGACTGAGTCTCTTCATGTTCTTTGAAGTCTTTGAGATGCTAAAAAACCTTAGACTTCTGCCTAAGAAAATACACCCAAGTGTATCGTGAGAAATCATTAGTAAATGTAAGAACATACCTTGCTTTGTTGATGGACGGATGAGGAAAGGGTCCCATTAGATCACTGTGTATGAGCTCCAAAGGAGAGGAGGCCCTCCAAGCCTTCCCTTTCTCAAACTTTTCTTTAGGATGTTTGCCAATAACACATCTTGAATGGATGAGCTCCAAAGGAGAGGAGGCTCTCCAAGCCTTCCCTTTCTCAAACTTTTCTTTAGGATGTTTGCCAATAACACATCTTGAATGGATGAGCTCCAAAGGAGAGGATACCCTCCAAGCCTTCCCTTTCTCAAACTTTTCTTTAGGATGTTTGCCAATAACACATCTTGAAAAACTCCTTTTGAAAAGTGTATGTTGGGAAAGTTGGTGACCATATCCTGTTTGCTTAGTTGTTGCATGTATTTGAATTTCAGATGGACGAATCTCTCATGCCATAATATACTAGTATCATCAACATGCGTCAGTAGTAAATCATAATCATATTTAGAAATGAATTTACTAAAAGTATACAAACGATATTGGTGGTTCACCTCACCAACAACAATTGTGGAGTTTTCATGAATATAAGACATGGTTACAAAATTAGGTGTGAACTCCACCCTTTTTCCTATACTAGAATGCGTTATCTGACAAATGGAGAGTAGATTCACAGAGATTTTTGGAACATGAAAGACATTCTAAAAAATTCCATGTGTTATTTATATTCTTGCTTGGCTGAGGTATCATCTCCCGTGAGGATGGGAGGACCCATGCATGCAAAAATAGAAAATAAAACATTATTTGTTGCTTCCATATGGTGGTATGCACCTGAATTTAAGATCCATGCACCAAGATAATATTTAATGGAAATCAGTGCATGCGAGTTACCTCGTTTGGCTTGATCTTCTGGCTTCTTTTTGGCAGCTTCAGGAATGTGATCCCCAAGGGTGTTCTTCTGAAGAATCTATGCCATCTGATCAATCTACTTGTTCATGCATGCAAACTCGGGATGATAACTGTGGTTGCAATAACCGCATTTGGTCTTCCCTTTCTTTCCTTTTCCACCTTTGGAGCCTGATGAATCATCGAAGGGTTTGGAGTACCCTTCCTTCTTTAGCTCTGCATGCGCCTTTTCCTTGCCTTTTTTCTTGGACATTGAATTGGAAGTGTTGTTGCTTTCATGCACAATGAGTGCATGGGCATTGGGTCCCTTGATTATCCCCATTTTCATGAGCTTATCTTGCTCATGTGTGAGGGCTTCAATAAACAAATCCAATGTCGGCATTTTCCAGGCCACTCTTGAAGTGAATCTATTTGTATGAAATGATGAGATGAAAACAACATAATCTGAACCAAGTTTTACTAAGATAGAAAGGATTAACTGATTGTGTTGAGTGGATTTTTTTATTCCACATCCCTTTAGAGGAAGGAGGAGGGGATTGAACTTCTTAAAGAAGTCCTGTATGTTGTCAAAATTCCTCGGATCTAAGGAATTTATATTGACCTTGAGAATATGGTCTCTCATTTTGTCTTTTTTTCTAAAGAGATCATCCAACTTTGTCCAAATCTCATCTGGTGTGGTACAAGCTTCAATGTGAAACAAAATCTCGGGGGACATAGACACATAGAGGAGGATGTAAGCCTCATCCATGCGGTTGAGATACTTTTTCTTCTCGATATTAGAGGTTGGATCAACCTCTATAGCCATGGTAATCCCGTACAAGCCTCTGCATCTGAGTTAATACAAATTTTTTAGATTCCACTCGAAGTAGTTATGAGGTGTGATAAGTATTGTCGACAAATAATCCATATTTTCTTACTACACCTCCCTTGTGGACCTGCAAATAAGATACCTTTGTGCCTTGCTCCTAGCAACCTATGGGCTCTGATACCATGTAGAATTGTGGTGAAACCTACACAACGAATCTAGTAAACAACAATTCATACAAAGCATGCAAATTGAGAGAAGGAGGGAAGAGATGAGAGAAAATAATCAAGAATTGTATTCATTGTATGAGTAAAATGGTAAAATACACAAGATATACTCTACATGGCTAAGTGAAGTTGCCATAGTAGTGATCTAGAGAGATATAGACACTCACTGACAGAAACTGAAGTAATCTTCCACCTAGTCCTAGTTAACCGATGCATGCAATCATCAGTTAACCGAGCCTTACACGTGTGGAAGTGAGAGAAACACATGCAACTACTGGTGAGAAAACCGAGATTGCCATGCATGAGTGACTTCCACTAGTCTAACTAAGTGTAACTGACTCTGACATGAAGAGGAGCACCCTATTTTGTAGAGGAATGTTCTCTAGAGAGAATATTCTCATCTAAGGAAGCGTTCTCAACATTGGACTATCAACCTATGGAAAATAAATACTAGGTGAGTGTGTAATATATCCAACACCAGAAACAACCTTAAACTCCCCTTCAAAGATGTGTAGGCAGTGGAGGATGTCCCACTGCTTTGCCTTCACATTTACCAATTCCTGAGCTATTAGGGTTTTCACAAACTAGTAAGTTTCAACCAACCAAAAGTACTTCATGTCTCTGGTTCGAGAGTGTATGGGGTCCTCAACCCATTCCATGGTCTCTTCCAATATATGGGTATTAGTGGCTTTCTCTCTCTTGGACACTGCCTCCATCTCCTTAATCGCTTCCTTAGCCTTGTCTGAGACTCTATCTTCAAACTGACACTCGAATAGGGTTGCCTCGTACTTAGCCCTGGTTCCACCTTCTACGACAGAGAGGAAGAGGCCGAGCCATTACCCCCATGCCCGCATTTCCTCGAGCTCCTTTATCGCTTACTAGCACCTCTATCCATGACTTCAAACACTCTCCACCAACAACCGTTACCAATTCTCCACCCAAAATAAATGCCTTCGTGTAAACATGACTGATTCAAGGACTGCTTGAACACCACAAACTACAAGAACCTCCCCCTCAAATCCTGCCACAACTTACAGAGTTGAAACAACATGAAATTGGAGAATGGACAAGGCTCTTTGATCCAATTTGTAACCTCCCTAATCCATAATAGCCCCAACTCTCTCATCAATCTTCCATATTGGTCATTCCAAAGCGTTTGACCATCTCTACAACTCCAAAATCTTGTCTCTGTAATATCCCTAATTCTGTAGATCAGAATATATGCCTCTACTGATGATTAGTTGTTGTCGGAACTGATACACTTTGGGTTTCTTGATGATTTTAGTGATTGGTTTTAACATGCGTGGTGATTTTTCATGTTATTACAGGTTTTTAATAGTATATAAGAAAGTATGCAAAAGATAAAGACAAAGAACAACTGCAACAATGTATTATGAAAATGATGGGGTACAATGTCGCATGCGACTGAGTAAAATAAATATCTCAGCTAGATTAGAGACAAAAGAATCTTAGCCATAATGAAATAAGCAAACTGAAACAATGATACCCAGAAATAGAAGAAGGATGCTTGATCAATGAATGAGTTGTAGGATCTGGTGCATGTTAGGGAAACTCATACGACAATTGCTGCAAGACTAGAAAGTTCGCCCTAGTGACTAAACTCMTCATATTTGCTTGGAATCTRTCTCAAACAATGTTCCTTAACCTCATGCACACTCTCTGTGTCTGTCCAACTGAAGATCATCCCTCTTCAAATCCSTACGGACCTCATATGGATCCCCCTGGGGGAATGCGCCCCAAATGTTKCCAACAACTATGCCCTAGAGATTCCACCGTCGRAATCTGGTTGTAATAGTCTCAAAMTGAGCGCCCTAGGMTCGTCTGTAATGGGTYAGAAGAGTTTCCTTGGATCTGATCTGGTGATCTCTCAGGAACCCTAAWTRTATCCTCCCCAACTACCGCACCCTCACTGGCTGACTGATGCGCCCAAGATGATTTCTCCATCATAATCTGACGAGAAACTAGTCAATATATGCACCYTGACTTCCTCTCAACTGGGTCGGAAGGGAATCACTGGATTCTCCTTGTCTGGGACAAGTCGAATCTCTAAGTCTCCTTAGAAGTTGCGCCCTCACCCTAAATAAGTGTGCCCTTGCTACTACAACATGTGTAATTGTTGCTAAAGATTGATGGAAGATCTGTATGATCTCTTTGGTGACTAGGGTGTGTCTCTCAACACCAAAATCAACCTCTGGGTGTATTCCTCCTAAAATCCACAAAGTCATCGATTCACTTGAACATGTGAAGTCACCTCAGAGCTCACTCTCAAATCATAAAATTTGCATAATGAGGAATTAGGTCACTTCTCCTCCTCATATACTCCTCCAAAACCCTAATTCATTGTTGACTTCTATTTTTAGCTTAAAATAACTTAAAGTCTCTTTTACCTACTTTTCACTTAATGCCACTTTCAAATTATAACATTCTCTAGTAAAGTAACATCAAGTGACCATG
Source organism: Picea sitchensis (assembly GCA_010110895.2). Classification (NCBI taxonomy): domain Eukaryota; kingdom Viridiplantae; phylum Streptophyta; class Pinopsida; order Pinales; family Pinaceae; genus Picea; species Picea sitchensis. The sequence continues at coordinate 59,567 of SNQJ01S0016642.1, forward strand.
TTTTCCCCTGAATCTCCCTGGCTATAGTCTAAGGAGGATGTTTAGACTAATAATCCCTCCTCTTTGGAGATCCTACTTGGAAAGGGACATTAAAATACTCCCTTCCCGATATTTCTTGTCCTCAAGCAATACCAATCCAGGGTGCTGCAAAACCTACTCACTCTGCCAAGTAGCATCCTCCACTAGAATCCCTCTCCATCAGATCAAACACTCCCTGATGACCCTTCTCCTCAATCTCTTCTCTCGAAACTCCAGTACCTCCTCCAGAACCAACTCTAGATTCCCCTCCTCATCCAAAGGTGGAAGATCCTCTGAAGTGTTGATGAATTGTCCCATGACTTTATTGAGATAAGAAATGTGGAACACATTGTGAACCCGACTCCCATTTGGAAGATCTAACTCGTAAGCAACTTCGCCTACCCTGTGTATGATCTTGTAAGGCCCATAAAACCCGGGCTTGAGATTTTCCACCCCACTCTTCTTAAAATATGACTACCTGTAAGGTTGTAGCCTTAGGAATACCAAATCCCCAACCTTGAAGCTACACTCTATCATGTGTTTGTCTGCACTCACCTTCTGTCAATTTCGTATCGTCTATATATTTTTTTTGAGTACTTTGAGAATATCCTGACTCTCTATGATCTAGTCTTTGGCTTTGGAAGTCCGACTATCTCTGAAAAACAAGTCAATCAAAGTGGGAGCATCATACCCATATAATGATCAAAAGGGGGTTATGTCGATGGAAATGTGGAAGGTAGTGTTGTAATGGTTCTCTCCAAGATGTAGCCACCTCACCCATGCTCTCTGATATTCGCTCATATAGTTCCTCAAGTAACCCTCAACCCACTTGTTGACTATCTCTATCTGTCCATTAGTCCGAGGGCGGTAACTGGTGCTGGGTGTCAACTCTGTCCCCACAAATATAAATAACTGCCTCCAAACCGTGACGATAAATCGACTGTCACTGTCACTGACGATGTTCCATGGCAACCCATGAAGTCTGAAAACCTCTCTGAAAAATATCTCTACCACCTATACTGCGATGTAATATATCGGAATGGCATAGAAATGTGCAAACTTGGTCAAAAGGTCGACCACCACATAGATACAATACTTACCCTAAACCTTGGGTAGTCCTGTAATGAAGTCCATGGAGATGCTTTCCCATTTCTTCTTTGGAATGGGAAGTGGATGAAGTAACCCTGATGGAAGAGTCTTCTCTGAATTGTTCTGCTGACAAGTCATGCACTCATTGATATGTCTAATCACATCCTGTTTGAGACCCTTCCAAGAGAATCTCTCTCTACCTTGCCTGTAGGTTTTGAAAAACCCCTGATGGCCTGATAGTGGGTATTCATGTACTGCAACCAAAATATTCTTCCCGAGACCCGATCCTAGCACTAGATAGACTCGGTCTTTGTAGAAGATGATGTCATCAATGAATCTGTACCCATCGTCCTGTACCTTCCCATCCAAAATATCACAAGCGAACTTGTTCTTGGAATATTCCAGTAACAAGTGGGATTTCCAATTTGTTGAAATATGCATAAAGGAACAAGTTGTTGGTATCCTAGACAATGCATCCGCCACAATGTTCTTCTCACCCTTGATATACTCTATGTCAAAATGAAAGGCATGGACCTTTATCACCCACTTCTGCTGACGCTCACTCTTATCCTTCTGCTCAAGGAAATACTTCAAGCTGTTATGGTCTGTCTTGACCAAAAATTTGTTGCCCACCAAGTATTGTTTGAATTTAGTCAAGGCATGCATGATTGCAAGAATTTCCTTGTCATAGATCGAGTACATCCTCTCGGGTTGACTGAGCTTCCTTCTCTCAAACACAATGGGGTTTCCTCCCTGCATCAACACTTCTTTGATCCCCTCTCCTGATGCATCACACTCCAATACAAATGGCAGCGTGAAGTATGGCAATGCTAAAACTGGGCAATATTCCCATGACTTCCTTCATGTGATCAAATTCCTTCTGTGACTCGTCATTCCAGATGAAATCCCGTTGTCTGGTGAGATCGGTGAGTGGTGCCCAAACTATGAGAGATCTCTCAAAAACCTCTTGTAATAGCTGCATAGCCCAAAGAAACTCCTCAACTATGTCACGTTCTTGGGCGTTGTCCAATCCAAAATGGATCTTATCTTCTACAGGTGCACCTATACCCCCTGTGCACTGATAATGTGTCCCAAATAAAGCAACTTTGTCATGCCAAACTTACACTTTGAATCCTTGACATATAGTGACTGGGACTCCATGATGTTGAGTACCTCATCCAAGTGCCTCAAGTGCTCTTGTTATGTCTTGTTGTAGACCAGGATGTCGTCGAAGAATACCAATACTAATTTCCTCAAGTGATCCCTGAAAGTATGGTTCATGCAAGACTGAAATGTAGCTGGTGCATTGGTTACCCCAAATGGCATAACCAGAAACTCAAAATGACCAAAGTGGCATCTGAATGCCGTCTTTTCTATATCTTTCTCTTGAATGTGGATCTGGTGATATCCAGAGCGTAGATCAATATTAGAGAAGAAAATTGCCCCATGCAGTTCATCCATCAACTCATCAATGCGTAGGATAGGATACCATTTTTTTTTATGGTTTTCTTGTTCAAATCCCGATAGTCTATACACATCCTCATGGTACCATCCTTCTTCAAGACTAAGACAACTGAAGAAGTGAATGGTCTATTGTTGGGTCTGATGTGTCCCATCACTAGAAATTCCTTGATTGTGTTCTCTATCTCATCCTTGAAACTCTGAGGATGATGATAGGGTGTTGTAATCATGGGTTTAACTCCCTCCTCCAACTCAATGGTGTGCTCAAACCCCCTGTCAGGTGGTCTCCCTGGTGGTATCAAATGAAAAACCTGTTGATGCTACCCCAACAAAGTCTCGATATTTGTCTGATACTGTTGATGACCATCTGAATCCCTTTGTGTGGTGATCAAGCACTCTACTGCATAAGATACTTCCCCATGCCTGAAGATCCTCTCCATCCTCTTGGCCGAAAATTTCCTGGATGCTCCTGTCGACATGCCTCTAAGAACAATCCTCTTCCCCTCATTGTCTTTGAACCCCATCTCAAAGGTTTTGTAGTTGGTCATGATCTTTCCCAAGGTGATCAACCATTGGACTCCCAACACCACATCTGTGTTAGATAGGTCAACTACATAAAATGCGACTCTCACTGTATAGTTACCTAGCTTCACCTCCAAGTCCGAGACTTTGTCTTACACTCCACTGTGTGGCCATATGCTAATGCAACATCAAACCCATAAAACTCCTATGTCTGAAGTTCTCACCTCAATACCAATGAAGCATCAATGAAGTTATGGGTGGCCCCACCATCTATTAGTGAAATTTACTGCTGTCCCTGAATAGTCTCTTTGATCTAGAGGGTGTCATACCTGGGAATACATGAAAGGGTCTCTATGACTCCTCCCTTTGTTGGTGCCCATATTTTATCCTTCTCACGAGGCTATAGTACTACCGGTGGTTCAACCCCTACCGGTGTCGGTGGTCTCCATGGAGGTTTCTCCTCCATCGGTGATGGATCCTCCTCTAAGATAGTGGATCCATTGTCTTGTTCCCCCTCACCAATTTCCACATTGTCTTCTACCACCTAAATATAATGGATCTCTCCCTTTCCCATGCACATGTGGCCTGGGACCCAAGGGTCCTTATAGGTGAAGCAAAGATTCTTACTCATAATATCTCGCCTCGCCTCATCATCCAACTCCTTTCCCTTACATTCTCTCTGGAATATCTTTCGGTCTCTGTCCTTCTGTGGCACAAAGGGTTTGGAGAAAATTTTAGTTTTTGGAACTGAGTCTGCTAGATCTCTAGTGCATAGGGTGGCATCCTATAATGTGTGGGGCATGTAGGCCTTTACCCATCCTATCAAGGGTTTTGTGAGCCCCTCTGTGAAAAGAATGACCAACCTGGGATCTGAAATATCTGTTACCACCATGGCTACCCTCTGGAACTTTGTGATGATTTCCTCTGGCATGCTCATCTGCCTCAACTGAGCTAAGTCCGTGAAATGGATCTCTAGATCCCTCCTATCAAACCTGTCCATGATCCTCTCTATGAACTCCATGTAAGAAGTGATGTGACTGTGACCCAACGTCATTAGTCCATCATTCCACCACTCACGTGCCTCACCCTCTAAATGTAAGGTAGCGAAACTGATGGCCTTAGTCTTTGTCATCTGGTTGAGCTTGTAGTATGTGTCCAGTTTTTGTACCCAAGCTCTGGCAGTGCATTTGGATGATCCATTGAAAGAAGGTATAGTGAGTTTACCAACTTTCCATATGAAGTCTATGTTATACCCCTGTTGTTGTTGTTGTTTTCCTCCCCTCTGAGTATCTCTGGGATGGTTCCTGATCCTGATTCCACAATACTCAACTAGGGTCATGTCTCGATGGAAATATGGTATGAATCCTGCATACTCTTTCCTATACTCGACAATATCCTCTGCATGTGTGGGTTGCCTCTATGTTATCGACTATTGTGTTGCTACTAGGGTTTCCCTCTGGAAGATGGGGAATAATGGCCTGAGAATACTACTTGAAGAAGTGTATGTGCGAGTAGGTGAATGGGATATGTTTCGTTCCCCTGATTTCCCCTATGCTGCATGTGGAGCATGTGTGCCTGGTGTGCTCCTCATGGCCAACCTGTCGGCCATTTGTGACAACGACTGAGTCATAGCTTGTCGACTGACCACTAAATTGCTAACTACCTACATGAAGGCTTCCTTTGGTTCCATGGAGGCCTTGTCACTTCCCTCTGGTCTCTCATATCTTTCTCCCATCATCGTCTTTGCCTCACGCTCTGCCCTTCTCTCTTCTTCCCTATGCGCCTCTTCCTCTTCCTCTGAACTGGGAGGAAAGGGGGGATAATATGGCCTAGGTCTCCTCTCCCTGTGCATGCTGTAAGTGACATATTCGTCACCTACGTGCTCACAAACCTCTGGTTCCTCTGCTGAACCCATAGACTTTAGTCATAGGGTAGCAGGACTAATGCTCTGATACCACTGTAATATCCCTAATTCTACAAATCGGAATATATGCCTTTACTGATGATTATTTGTTGTCAGAACTGATACACTTTGGGTTTATAAATGCGTTTAGTGATTGGTTTTAACATGCGTGATGATTTTGCATTTGATTACAGTTGTTTAACTATATATAATAAAGTACGTATAAGATAAAGACACAAAACAACTACAACAATGTATTATGAAAATGACGGGGTACAATTCCACATGCGGCTAAGTAAAATAAATCTCTCAGCTAGACCAGAGACAAAAGGATCTTAGCCAGAATAAAATAACAAAATTGAAACAATGATACCTGAAAATAGAATAAGGTTGGTGGATTAATGGATGTGTTGTAGGATCTACTGCATGCTACGACAACTCATATGACAATTGTTGCAAGACTAGAAAGTTCGCCTTGGTGGCTAAAATCCTTGGATCTGCCTGGAATCTGTCTTAAACAATGAACTCTGACCTCATTCACACTCTTTGCATCTATCCAAATGAATATCGACCCTCTGCAAATATGTACGGACCCTGGATGGATCCTCCTAGGGACTGCGCCCCAACTGCTGCCAACAACTACGCCCTAGAGATTCCATCATCGAAATCTGGCTGTAATAGTCTCAAACTGAGCGCCCTAGGCTCCTCTGTAATGGGTTGGAAGGGTTTCCCTGGATCTGATCTGGTGAACTCTCGGGAACCCTAAATGTATCCTCCCCAACTGTCGCACCCTCACTGGATGACTGATGTGCCCAAGATGATTTCTCCATCGGAATCTGACGAGAAAATAATCAATAGATGTGTCCTACCTTCCTCTCAATTGGGTCAGAACAGAATCACTGGATTCTCCCTGAATGGGACAAGTCGAATCTCTAAGTCTCCTTAGAAGCCGCACCCTCACCCTAAATAAGTGCACCCTTTCTACTACAACTTGTGTAACTACTGCTAAAGATTGATGGAAGATCTGTATGATCTCCTCGGTGACTAGGGTGTGTCTTTGAACACCGAAATCAACCTCTGGGTGTATTCCTCCTAGAATCCACAAAGTCACTGATTCTCCTGAACCTGTGAATTCGCCTCAGAGCTCACTCTCAAATCATAAAATCTGCATAATGAGGAATTAGGTCACTTCTCCTCCTCATATACTCCTCCAAAACCCTAATTCATTGTTGACTTCTATGTTTAGCTAAAAATCACTTAAAGGCACTTTTACCCACTTTTCACTTAATGTCACTTTCAAATTATAACATTCTCTAGTAAAGTAACATCAACTGACCCTGTTTTCCCCTGAATATCCCTGGCTATAGTCTAACATGGATGTTTAGACTACTAATCCCTCCTCTATAGAGCTCCTACTTAGAAAGGGACATTACAGTCTCAACATGCCTGAACATAAAAGCCCGATATCTGTCAATCAAGCCCAACTATGGCTCTAACCACCACCTCTCTAAATGATGTGTCCTCCCAACTTTGGTACGCTCAGGAGTAATTCCCCCAACTATGTCATAAAAACCACACTCGAGCGCCATGTACCTCACCTCCCACCTTAACCACATACCTATCATGAATCTGGATAGGCTGGAAACCATCATACCTTGGCCAATATAATACTATGTGTAATTCTTACAGGAGGAGGCTTGTTACAGTATTTTGTAGGGTGGATTCCCTTTAAGACCTCATCTATATCTAGGTTAGTGAAGCTCGGGGGAATTTTGGTTGGCAATCCCTGCAAACTAGAGGCCTTAAAAAAGGATTTTTCCTATTTCAATTCATCGAAAAGGCACATATGATAGAAGTGATAAGGTGAGTGCCTTGGATATGTAAGAACACTTTGGTTTTCCTCTTTGCCTATTTTGAGGGATTCTTAGTGGAACATGCCACTCAACTTCCATGCTACCTGGCCTACAAATGAAAATGTGGACATTTGTAAAATATATTTTAGCTTCAACATGGTGGTTTATTGACCATGTGCTAGATTGGTTTATCAACCCTCTAAGGCCCTAGTGTAGGATTTGCGTCAAAGTCAACCTGTCAAAATATCTTAAGGAGTGTGTCTACATCAAGGTTAGGGATAAAGTTCACCACAAGGCAATGTGGTATAATAACCTCCCCAATACTGTATTCCACTACTATAATCCAAAGCATCATATTTGGGATTGTCCTTGAGGAACCAACCTTATGCATATCAAACCTCACCTCCATCGATATCCCAAGGCCATATTGGTACCTAGACCCATGATAAAATGAGGGGATGATTGAAGTGGTGTGTAGGAACAAAAGGAATGAGCCTTCCAAGGTCCCTCCACAGAAGGTGCTTATACCAATCAGGTCATCCTAGCTCTTAGCACCTTTGGTGTGGAAAATAATGCAACATAGCTCTAATCCTTATCAATAAGGAGAAATGTGTAGGGCTCACTCCCCCCCACTTTTATTGCATTTGTGGAAGTATAATACAACCAATGACTAGGAATAAAAAGGACATGACCCATCACATTATGGGATTATTTGATCCAGAAAAATACCCTAGTTTTAAGATCAAACTCTTTTGACACTCTCCTTATCCTCAAGGACAATGAGGAGAATAATTGAGATATTGTCAATTCTTAATTAAGGTTGTCTCCATGAATGTTTAGGGCTTAAGTGACCCTTGATATAACATATATCATCCACTAACTTTTATCATAAATTGGTGTGATTGATTTGTTATGTCTACAATAAGTTAAAATGATTGGTTTTATGTTGAGGATGGCATTATATGTTAAGTAGTTGTGTTCCAAAATGTTTTTTTATGATCACAATCAATGTAAGAGAAAGCTCACCATTCTCATTGCTCCTAAGTTTGTTCAAGTAGTAATTGTTTGGAGGGAAAATACTTCTTTGAGATTTATTCGAGTCTTACTCAATTAGGATGGTTGCATCCTAGGCCTTACTAACATATATTCTTCAAATGACTTGAGTGAGAGAGAGAGAGAAATAGATAGGTTTGAATTGGCTAGTAGATGATCTCCTAGATGCTACTTGTCTCTTATGATGGGATTTCAACAACGTATAACATCAAGAAGACAAAGAGGGTATCCTATTGGAAAAAATCTTGTGTGGGGGAAAAGATGCCTAACTCTTCCTTAGATCCCAACATGGATGTATGATCCCAAAATATACTTGCCAATATGACTCAATGGATCTTTGATTCGCCTAGAATAATTTTTTTCATGGGAATATATAGAGGATAGACCGAGCCATGGTGTTTGAACATAAATCCTTCCATTTTAAAGCCTCTAATAGCCAATCAATGTGTGTGGTTAGCACAAGTACTCTCTTGTACCACCAACCAATATGGTTTCATATCTCATGTGGGTGCATAAAATGCATATGCAACGTACAAGACACATTATGAATACTTCCCAACTACAAAGTCTAAGTTGCATTGCTTATGTCAAAACAATTTGTAATCTTCTTCCTTGGCCTCATGGAGAGGATAATTGGATCTCATGGTGGGATGATGCCATCTTCCACACCCTGGAGTTTATGTGGGGATATGGGTGACAAATTATTTCCATTCGCTACAACCACATCAAGGCTATGAAGAAATAATATGAGGAGGTTTCCCAAGAGTTAAAATATAATTCTTTTGAACTAGACAAGCAAGATCATGTGGGAAAATTGCGCCACTTACCAAGTGTGGACAAGAATCACAGAGCCTAGGGAGCCTAAATCCTAGCTAGGTTTCATTGACTTTGTATTGGAGATCAAACCACAAAGGTTTTCTTCAAATACCTAGCTATAAATTAGGCCAGGAGGTAGTTGTCAAACCTCAAATTTGTGGAAAGGTGTATCATTGAAAAATAGGTGATTGAACATGAGTTTTTTACCCATTACAAGATAGTCTTCCAAGCACAGGGTTATATGGAGGATAGAAAGTGCACCGTGCAAGAAAGATTTCGAGGAGCAGAAAAGGACTTGTGACTAAACCTTTACCTTGGGTGATTTGATATATTCTCTTAAGGAAATGTTTGCTGAAAAAGAACTCGGTCTCGATGGATTACCATGTGAATTATATAAAACCATGTGGGAATTTTTTGGGTTGGACCTTCTGTAGGTATTTAAAGAATATATAAGAAAGAAATCATGAGGAGGAGTTATTAATCAAGGTTTCATCAAATTCATCTCCAATGACAGTGATCCCAATCCATTTATCAACTAGTGGTTAATTACCCTTCTCAATACATAATATAAGATCCTAGCCAAAGCCTTGGCCTTGAGACTGAAGCACATCTTGCCTAAGGTTGCACAATTGGAGAAAACTAGGTTCATCTGAGAGAAATTCATTATGGACACATTAATTCCCATTTAGCAAGGGATGGAATTGACACTAGCCTTTGGGTTCAATGCACTATTCATTAAAATCAGCTTTGAAAAGGCTTATGATTGGGTATAATGGCCATTTATATTTGCAATGCTTAAAGCCCTTGGTTTTTGCCCCTTTATTCTTAAGGTCGTGTAAACATTTATTTCAACAACCTTGACCTATATTTGCATCAATCAATTCAAATTTGAGGAAGCAGCCATGCATTCGTCCATTTGGCAAGGTTGTCCACTCATCCCAACCTTATACATTACATGGAAAATAAGAAGTTTGCAGAAGCACTTCTCCCTTTTTTTTATTTTTTTTATTTTAGGACGTGGGCCAGTGGAGGTTTTAGAAAATATTTTATAATCGATGTGGCTAAAACAATTAGGTCACTAGTGCACTGCGATACCACATGCACTAGTGCACTTATATATTTAAAAACATTACAATTAACAATTCAAAAAGTATTCTCATGCACTCAATTTTGTAAAAAATGATATTTAAAAAAATTCCATCCAATGTGTACTAAAGTAATAAACCCCTTGATTTTCATTATCACATATAACCACATCTATATTCCTCATACATGGCGCAAAATTGTAGGGTTAACTAAAATAACTCAAATTTTGTAAAGGCTCTATTAAAAAAAAAAATAGTTTGTTGTGCTTTCAACAACTATAGATGCATTGATGTGTACAATACCATACATGTTGCATTAGGGTTAATTTTTTGTAAAAAAATGCTTATTGGTGTGTCACATACATAAATTAAATTATAGAGTCACACCGCAAGAGGGTTACTTATTATTTTTAATACCAAACAATGTTTAAATGATTTCATAAAACGTGTTATTTAAAAAAAATGTTAGTTGGTTCACCATAAACATATAATGACATTGGTGCATATTTATACAAGGCACACCACTTTAGGTTTAAATAAAAGATCCTATTTCTAGAATTAGTACACGATGTGTACATAACATATAGACGCACCAATACGTAACCATACTCTGTGCATCATAGTAGGTTCAAATATTTTAAAAGGAATCACTAATTGGTGCACTATGGATAGATAACCGGACTCGTGCATTGATATGAAAGGTACACCGAGATAGGGTTAAAGAAAATACCAAACCAATTTTTCATTTTTACTATCCAATAGTGCTTAAAACACCTTCAAGCACTAGTGCTCTTTGTCCAACTACAAGCACCTCATTGTTCCATACTTCTGAATTGTTGAATTTCACCAACAATATTCATCCATGAAATATTCTAATGCATTTTTGAAATTTTCAAACCCCCCTCCCCAAATTAAATTTTCTAATTTTTAGGGCAAAAAAATGCCTCAATGGTGCAGAGGGGTCCAAGTAATTTCTTTTCTATACCATAACTTACATTTTTGGTTTTCCAATTTAATTTGTAAATTCACATTTTTTTCATTTTTAGCGAAAAAATTGACGTTGATGCACCTCTCTATAACTTTTCACCCCACACAATGGTTTGTTTATAAACCACACCGTTATTGGTGCTATGTGGCATTTTATGCACACTATACCTTTGAATATGGTTAGTATGCCAATTTACTATAGTATTTGGTGTGATAAGGAATGTTATGAAGCAATGTTTTTGGGTCGCAACATCCACTCATTCACACCACAAGAAGTAGGTATGTTTTCCATTATATGTGGCATGAATATGGATGATGTAGTGCACCATCATTGGTGGTATCTGATCATTTTGTGCACTGCCATGCCAAATTTTCATGTTCATACAACATGCAGTGTGTTGGCACAAAATAGTAGCACAAATTTGTAGTGTTACTGTTGATTTACATGCACTAGAGTGTCATCATACATCCATTGGTGGTCACATGTACATTGTTGTGGTTGTCAATTATTTCACGAAGTGGGATGAGGTTATGTCAACCTTTAACAACACTACAAATGCAACAATGTCCCAATTCTTTTTCAATCATGTCAATACTCACTTCTATGTCCCTAAAAAGTTGGTCTCTAATCATGGCACACATTTTGATAATGAATTCTTCCAAGATCCAGCTTCATATTTATGTTTTGTGCATGAATTCTCATATCCATACTATCCACAAGCGAATGTCCAAGTGGAGGTTGTCAATAAGGTCCTCAAATCTACGTTACAATGAATAGTTGACAAGCACAAATCTCATTGGCATCACATGGTTTTACCTGCTTTGTGGGCCTACTAGACATCTTCCAAGACTACCACAAGGTTTACACCCTTCTATCTCATCCTTGTTTTCCATCCCCTAAATATGACTTTAGGACCTCCTTAGTTGGGAAAGTGGTCTAGAATACCCTATTTGCAATTCACCCTTGCCTAGCAATAGTACTCAACCTTCATCGGTTTCCCAAGATTAGTACCCCATTCCATGTTGGCACCCATGTAGATCTTTCCCCATTAGAATTGGGAGACCATACAGTTTGCATCCTTGAGATAGCTTCATGCTTCTTTCTACTCATTTTTTTGGATTTTTCCCTCTAGACACATGATAAGTTTGTATAAAATTGGTGTATGATGTTGTACTTCATCGCATTCTACTAGCCCTTTGCCTCATTCACGCCTTGAAGACCATTTGCATCTTATGCCTCCATTTATCATTTTCTAAAGGAGATTTACCCCTGTGCCCCACCCTTGGTCACTTCAATTAGTCATCATTATTTCCACACATGAAAGTTATAATTGCTTAGTTTCATTTCTCCGGGCACCTATCTCCTTACTTGTAATGTATTCATATTCTTTCATTATTGAAAAAAAAAAAAAAAAAAAAAAACTAAAAGCGAAGGGGAAATCGACAATGCTTAGCTTATTCCATATTCGAAGCATTGTCTCTTGTCATGATAGTGGTCCTTTCCACCCATGTTCTTAACATTTCCATTGAGTCACTCATGTTCTTTCCTATAATAGACCCAATTAGTTCATCACATACCTATCATACCTGATCATCCTCCATTACTATGGTTCTTGAGCTATGCACTCACCATTAATTAAACCTATTACCATGATTCATAAGTCTCCCTATGTCTTCAATTTGACTACAAGTACATGTTCCCTAGTACACCTTTTGCACTACTTACCCCCTAGTCCTTCCTATGACATATATACAAGTTATGTTAGTTTGGTTTATGGTTACTACCTAGTTCAACCTTCATTAATGCTTTATTTAGGGGAACTCTCAAGTCTCCAACTCATTGGCCCTTTCATATTGCTATTTTATATAGTTGCTTAGTTCATTTATTCATTGATATTTTTTACCTCATGCTAGTCTCTATGGAGTCTCCTATTCATTATTTCCAACAAGCCTTCCCCTATTGACATATGCTCATTTATTCTAGTTGTTGGTTTAGAGGCTTTGGTACCTTGGTCCCATTTACATCATTGATGGGTAACCTCAAATCAAGCAAGGAGAGTCATCATTGCTCATTGACTTTTGTTTCTCACATGCTCAATGCCAACTCGTTATTGTCTTATTGAGATTCATACATATTGATTGTTTGTTGTCTTAGTTCCAACCGAAGACCACCAAACATGGTTTTGTTAAACATTCTTTTTGAACCCTCATGTGGGAGCCACCCTTCAGGTCACTTCCTACATGCTCTAGCCAATGTTGGTTATAGTGTTCCAACTCTGATTGCAATTCTTGGGGTATGATTGGCTCTGTTCAACATTTATTCTAAGCATCTAGTATGAACTTCCATCTAGTGAGCTCTTTCCACATATCAGGCTCCCTCTTAAACAACGAGCTTCTTTTGTTGTGAGTGTGCACCCCCTGAGTGCCATTGTTCCTTCACATGTGTTCAAACATGATGCAATATTCATTTTTCATATGTATCTCAATTGGGCTCTTCTTTCCATGTACTGGATTTGACATTTTCATAAGCATGGGGTTGCCTACCTCATTAACATAAGGATTATATACATACATCACCTCGCTCTTGTTTGTTTTGCAGAACTTCATTTCTTCTTTTTGGGTCGTCCTCTCACTTTAGTCATCCTTCTCCTTATCTGTTTTTTCCCTATTTGATTATTTATTTTGTGACAAGAGGCGGTTTACAACCTAGTATGGGGGAGATATTGTCACGTTAGTGTTAGGTTAGATAACATTACACTAAAAAAATTAAATTCGACTCAATTAAAAAAAATAACAATAATAAAAATAAAGTTGGGCAAATTAAAAAAAAACAACTACACCCACCATTACATATTACACACATATATACACATATAATTGACCAAATTCAATCAAATTCAAGAAGATCAAACTAAGGAAATTGTGAAAAAGAACGACAATGGGTAACTAAGCAAACTGATCAACACTACATCGAACATAGGTTTTAGGTAATCTTTTCTCACATATACCTTACGTGGAAACTCTACACTAACCATCCATGAGCATGATATATGCACAATATAACATTCACTTGGGCTCTCGCGTCATTGTGAGGAGACAAGAATTGTTGCTGCAAAACTTGGTCTTGCTTGACTACGATATTGATAATCACATATTCATGAATGTGTAACTCTTTGTCACCCATGCATTCGATAGTCCATCAACTTGTACCAAATATTACATAAATTTTAAGGTATGAGTGTAGAACTCTAATCTTGTATACGCGTCGACTCAATTACAAAAAGTGTATATATGTAAGCCAACTCCGGTCCAGTGTATGTAATGGTCAAAGAAACATCATGTATGCAATGATGGAAAACATTAATATTGTTTTGGTTCAAAATATACTAGACTGGAGCCATTCGGATGGAAATTACAAAACCCTAAGGAAATCCGCAGATCGAAGGTCATGACTTCAACTTTCAGCTTAAATCTAATTTAACAAACCTCATAACACTTTGTCGGTCTATGAACAATACAATAATTATCAATAAAGGATATTATATATTTAACCACACATGTTATAACAATTGATGTTGTATCTATGTCATTGATCTAAAAAGCGAGGAAATGTAGGATTCATGAAATGGAAGCAATATGCACTTGAATGGTGATATTCACAATCGATCTAGAGAAATATTTGATAATATTATTAGATTATTCAACTGCACATGTTGTAGCAATTAGGGTGAGGCAAGGAGCGTATGTCTGTAGAGGGTGGATATCCATATTTTGAAGCTTGATAAAATTTTACAAAATGATATAATAACAAATAGTTGCATTGATTTGAGTAATGATATAATACAAAATGATAAGGTGTATTGATTTATGTGATGATACAATGAAAAATGATTTAAAATAGTCACGTAGTTGCAATGATTTCAACAATGATACAACTAATAGTTTAATTGATTTCACCAATGATATAAAGAAATACGAAATGATACATTTATTTTAGAGATAATACAAAGAAAAATGATTTAAATCAAACAAGTAGTTGCATTGGTTTCAGTGATGACCGAATGCAAACCAAAAAGGTGCATTGATTTAGTGATGATATAGTGAAAAATCATTTAGAGCAATCACATAGTTGCATTGATTTCAACGATAACCTAATGAAAAACAATAAGATACATTAATTTTAGTGATGATACAATGAAAAATCATTTAGAGCAATCAAGTAGTTGAAATGATTTCAACTATGATATTGTTGGATTACTGAGAGGGGGGGTGAATCAATAATAACGTAATTATAATCCCTTTTCTCCAAATAATCCAAGTGTTATATCAATGTAGAATTATTATCCAATAATGAGCAATAAGAAATGAACAATCACACACATACACAGTACACCCGTGTTTTATGTGGAAACCCAAATCCGGAGAAAACCACAGAATGCTTTATCTTATATGTCTTGAAGAATTACATTCATTGGAAGCACCAACTTCCTTTGTTTTCCAGTTGCAACTAGAAGGACGCTCCAACCCCCTAGTTTCTCAGGCTACAACTCGAGGGAAGTTCCAACTCCCCAATTCTTTGGCTACAACCAGAAGGAGGCTACAACCCCCTATGTTCTCCGGCTACAACCAGAACGTGGATACAACCACTTGTCCTTGCCCCGTCCAACCGCCCTGAAGTAGAAGTAGAATGATGGAACCACTGCCACACTATCACTGTGAGATATACCACTGTAAAAATGTACCAATAAACCTGAACCATGCATCAACCATGCATCAACCTGTACCTCAACTTGTAATCAACCTGTACCTCAACTTGTAATCAACCTGTACCATAAACAAGTGCATCAACCATGCACCAACCTGTACCAAACAATTTGTAATCAACCTGTACCATAAACAAGTGCAAACAACCATGTACCAAGTATGTACCAATCATGTGTCAAGTACTCATCAACTATGACTCATCAA
>SNQJ01S0016643.1:14529-42552 GCA_010110895.2 Picea sitchensis
CACATTTGATGCCATAGTAAAATATCATCTTGAAATATTAGTTTAGTATCTAGATTAGTTCATTCTACGTTCATAAGACATGATTGTCTATAATAGGGATAGACCACTACATATGTACCCCTTTAAGATACATTGTCACAAAGTCATAACTTGTATCGGATCCTTGCCACCTTGAGGCCCAAATGAACTAGCAAAACACCGCATGCTAACGATTATATGACGCCATAGGTAACATAACATCATTCTTCATGGTCAATACTTAGCATCTACTAAGCGCCAAGTAATATTTAACTTTCACAACTTCATTATTGTGTCCTTATGATCTTCGTAAACATCATGAATTACTCTTTCCAGGATAATCAACACATAAGAGGAAACATAACCATTGTCATGCCATTCCTTATACCTTAATTCACTAACTAGGATTAACCCTATCTGTTATCCTAGAAGTAGGTTACGTATTTTTGTTGTGAGAAGGTTTTCAATGAAGATTCAAAAATCCTTGAGATTCACTGTCAAGGCATTACCTTTATTATCGAGAAATTACACTGCTTCACTCAACATTAAATCATATGACACAATTTGTTTGGTATCTTGTCATAATTGAGGAACACCACTTTTTAACATGAAAACAATTTTAGTGTACTCACATCAATCATAGGAGAATATATTCTAAATTATGATAGTCACAAGCTTTGGTGGTTGTGCTTCAAATCATAAATCAATGGTCACAATCAATGTTAAGTTTTAATATGATCCAATTTGTTTGGTATCTTGTCATAATTGAGGAACGCCACTTTTTAACATGAAAACAGTTTTAGTGTACTCACATCAATCATAGGAGAATATATTCTAAATTATAATAGTCACGAGCTTTGGTGGTTGCACTTCAAATCATAAATCAATGGTTACAATCAAT
This sequence comes from Picea sitchensis, assembly GCA_010110895.2. Lineage (NCBI taxonomy): Eukaryota > Viridiplantae > Streptophyta > Pinopsida > Pinales > Pinaceae > Picea > Picea sitchensis. The sequence goes on from SNQJ01S0016643.1 coordinate 15,449, forward strand.
GGTAAGTTCTTAAAATATTTGTGGTTAACCAAAACAATTTGATCAAATTCATGATCTTTGGGTAGAACATTGGGATGAAAATGATTTCCATAGTGTTGAGGTCTTAATGCTCTTATTAAAACAAATTTAGTGTCAAAATGGTAAGTTATGCTCCTTTGAGAATTGATAGTGAAAACTTACACCCATACAACATCATGTGAGCCAACCAGGTCCTTTGATGCATACATGGAGATAGTTTCAATTACCAATAGAAGAATATGTTGGTTCAAGCGAATTGAACTCCTTAAAGATACCTATCTTGACACCCTAAAATTAACCTCAACATTTAGATTATACAAGTCATCACTATCATACTTACCAATTCCCACAAGATTATTATATTGTTCCATCCATTTATTAGAATCAATAAGGAAGAGAGCTTGCCACTCACTTTTAGTAATTTCCCACTTTGTAATCTAGAGAGAGACATCCCATTTTATTATTACATCAATTTATTCTAAATGGTGTTGACGCTTAAAAGCGCAATGATGAATACTATGCTCACAAATGATTTCCAAAATTTATTATTTAACTACATTAATACTATACTAGTAGGTGACCCCCTTGTTAGACTTAAGACACTCTGGTGGATAAGCAACGCTTATATTTTGTTTTCCTATGTGATGGTAGTAACACAGTCTTCTACAGTTCATTTGTTTTAGATCATGTTTTAAAATGTTTATGATAATATGTGGTGTTTGGGTGATTGAAACATGGAGCTAAATGGTTTGGATGATCTCTCATAAAATATGATAATGCTGCCCTTTTGGATGAAAGAGTTATACTCCAAGTTTTAATGTTGTGTATTGTTCATGGTGAAAGTTGGGTGATCTTGACCCTTGCTACTATGGTTATGCACGTTGTTTGAGTTTCATAGTGGATTGTGTTCCTAGAACATTGACATTTGAAGGAATTTCATATTGGCAAGGGGAGGCACACCTTGGACTATCATGCACTTTGCAAAAGCAATATGGCAATTTTTGGGTTTTGGTTGATTAATGATTTGAATGTAGTGCTATGGTGAGTTGGATAGTGGGTTTGGCTCATACTAAAAATTCAATGAAGTCTGAAGGGAGAAGCGACGTGAGTACATGCACGTCACTCAAAATCCCCTTGAGCTCGTCACCCTAGTCATTATTGCAATTTTGGCTCTGGTAGTTTTTGTTGCTCTGCCTTGCTCGACCGTGGAGGAAGTAAATTGTCTTGGTTTTTCTCCTTGCGTGGAATTTTCCAGGTATGGTTTTTTTTTATTTTCCCATTCATGAGAGTTACTCTTCCCTTTGAATCAAATTTTGGCTCAGTTGCTCTTGGTCTGCGTAATTCTCAAGCTGTTATGATGTTTTGGAATTGTGTGTTATGGTTGCATTTTTGGCTTCCCGTGGAGGTCGTTCTGGGGATGTTGGCTTTTAAAAGTTGGTCACGTGGTCCTTGCTATGTGTAATTGTTCACTGGAATTATTGAGTAAAGATTGTAGTGGAGCCTACTTGGTCATGGATTGGTTTTTGGGTCTAGCCTCTCTGTGGAAGTTGGTTATCATGGTCTGCCTAAACTCTGGGCATTGCGAATGCCCCACCTATATCTTGAAATTACTGGTCTCTGTGACTAAGTATTCCCACGCCATGTTCAACTATGTGGTTTTTTGTGTGAACTATGATGGAAGATTGAAGCATTTTGTGCCTTATATTGGAAAAACCCTCAGTTGTTGGCTTTCTTGATATGACCCCACCATCACCATTTCCTAGTAAACATTACACAGTATGAAGACAATGCTACCTAGAAGTTGATGAAAGCACTGTGCATGCCTTTTGGTTGGGCACGGGTTTATGTTTGGTTTCTCATAGTGTAATGTTGTTAAAAGGGGTTGGATTCAATTATTTTTCTTTTGGAAATTGCAGTATGTTGTTTTGAAACCCATATAACCGAGAACAATATTGCATGCTATTGTTCTGTGGTAAATTATGATAGGGAACCTATGGAATGAGCTGTCTGTGCCATTAAAATGCCAAAATCTCTGGTTGAACCACCTGTTGTCTCTTCTTCTTGCTATCTTAAACCCTGAATATTACATTGAGATCGTATTTACTCCAGTTTGAGGTTGACGGGAGCACTGTGCGTGCTCAGTTATTTGGGCATGATTTTGTTGGGTCCCTTGATTGGTAATTCTGGAAGAGATCTATACCCACCTATTCATTTGAAGCTTGTGATCAAAGTATTGAATGTTATTTTTGGTTCAATCATTATGTTGATTGTATAAAAGGGACACATGTGTTCAAAATGTTTGAGGCCCGAATAAGAGTGATAACGTCCAAAATGATTGCATTGAACAGTGGTTAAATAAATGATGGATATGAGTTGATTGTCAACAATGTACGTGCTCCTGTTGGTTTTAAGGATTAAGTCTTGGAGTTAATGTTATGGTTGTGGCTCAAAGGCTATTGTGGTTTCCTATAGTGATTACAATCCTGTTCGTTATGAATGTCATATAATGATAATGTGGATACAATGGCTACTTTGATTAAATAATTTTGGGCATACAGACTATTGTGTAAATTAATTTGGAAACAAACAAACAAATTTTTCAAAGAAAATACCAGTTTGAATTATTGTTTTGGAAAAGAAACACTTGTTAAACTTTGAAATTCTGAACAAAGATATGTTTTGGTTGCATTTAAGGTAGCATGTTATGATTTGTTTTCAATTGAACAATATCCATATTGATTCCCTATCATTCTATCATTTTTCACTAATTACATTCCCCTCATAATCCCGACTTCACTTATTGCATCCCTTTTCTGTGATATAAATTTAAAAGGAAAAGTCTTTGTAGAAGCGACAAAGGGATAACATAGCAAGGAATGGTGACTGATATTTTGATATTTTTATACATAGTTAAATTGTTGGTTAATTGATTGAACACTATTCGTATATTGATCCCCTATCATTATACCACTTTTTTCTAATTACACTCCCTTCATATTTCCCATGAACCCTATCACCCCCTGTTCACTTGGAAATTAATGAATGGTTTGTTATGGATAGAATTGCATGTATCTCGTGTCAATTTTTGAGCCAATTTTTTATTCATGTAATAAGAGTGTCATGTATGGTTTATTAAAAGTTTCATTACTGACAAACTGCTACTACAGGATGAGCATTTTCAGTAGGGGAAAAAATGGCCGAAATAACAGAGGCAGGGGAAATTGGAACCGAGACCATATGAGGCCTATATTTTCTATCCATTTTGACGTTGATCCTCAAGAATTGAACCAGTTGTTCCAAGATGGGTTCTTTAATTGGGTTGGCCATGGAATAATGCACCCTCGACTAGAAAGACCCCCTTTCCATCATCCTCATAATATCCTTGACATTCTCGTTCCTCCACATGTGTCTTTGTAGATGGAAGTCGCAAACGATGGATGACAACAGATCATCAACCAGCCTGTCTCTCACCATCATGGTTGGCCCACTATGTCAATGCCTTTACCACCACCTGTCAATCCCAATGTCCAGATTGCTTGTGTTGTTTCACCAATTCAGTGTTCACACGCTAGTAAGAGATTAAAAACTGATATTCCCCAACCTATGCAAGACAAAGGAAAAACAATTGCCTCCCCTTCTTCTCCCTCCAATGATTCCTCGAAATTTGTGTCTTTCCGTGTGCATTTGAAGGATAACTGTTCTCATGTGATCAGTGAGATACAACCTCAAGGTTCTAATGAACCAGGGGCTACTTCTGATAAGTCTAAGGGAAACAACAATGAAAAAAAGAAAATTGCCTCACAAAGTGGAAAATATGGTTTTTAGATTATGTTTTTATGATTTCAGTTGATGAAAACAATTCTGAGTGGTTTTCAATATTTTTGGACAACAAGCTCTGTTTTAGTATTTTGTGGATAATGTGGATATATATATATATATATATATTGGATATGATATAAATTATTTATGATATTTAAATATCCAGTTTGAAAGACATTTAAGGGAGCTACAAGAGTGGCATATGGCCAAAATGATTATCCTTTTTGTGTTATATTTTATGATTTAAAAGGAAGGAATGCCAAGAGTCACAATGGGTTCCACCTACCTAGTTATTATTAATTAAGACCTTTAACTATATTATTATTATTTATTTCTCCTAAACTAATTAGTTAAGTTAAATCAACTTAACTAAATAAATTAGATGAACTACTTCAACTTATTTGGAAAGAATAAAAGCTGAATGAGAAGAAGAGACAAGAGGAGAATAGAAGGAGAAAGCAAAACTAAGGTTTGCTATTTGGTTGCATGAGATAGTTTCAATTTTCATTCATTTATGTGTTTATTCAAAGCCTAATTCTCTTTTTGATAGCATGGTCTTATTGTAGACCACAAGGGTCAAGACTGAACCAAACTTTTTAGACGCTTGTTTTAGAGGTGTTGATCCATCCTTAATAGTCTATGTATTCTTGTATGTTTGTGAATTAAGTTTCATGGCTGATAAATGATATCTTGCAGAGTCAAAATGGCAATAGTTTGTGGCAAGTTGATCCAGATTATTAATTTCAGTTTTACTTTATTGTCAGAGTCTTTTTGTATGGTGTTCATCGGGGATCTATAAATTAGACTTTGGTCCATTCCCTCGCATGGGTTTTGTAAAGAGAAAAACACTTTTGATATCTCAAAATGAAATAAAATCATATTTCTATTCTGTCTCATATATATGTGTATTTGTGACTTGGTTACTTTTCTCTTTTGATCTCCATGTTTACTTTATCATAAAATTTGTGTACATTACAGTAACTTATATAAATTTTATTTTACATTGCAACATTCTTTGCATTAATAAATCAACCTCAATCCTTGTAATTAATACTCGCGGATTGGGAGAATATTTCAAGGCTATAAAACCCCGGGTGACATTCCCGACTATCTTCTTCTAGCCATGCAAGATCTGAAAATGATTGAGTAAGGTAATTCATACATTTTCCTCAACAAATGGTTTTCCCCAATTTCTATAATTCCTTAAGAAATTCAACACTATGTGGATACACCAAAGTAATACATAAGAGATTTAATTAGTTGCTCTCAATCAATGACTCCATATTGTTGTCAATCATAGCAAATCATCTTGTTTGACTATCACTAATTTATAAATAGTTAGATGCATACAATGTTTTATTCTAAGGTTCTTTTCCGCCTTTTGTTTGTGAAATTCTACAAAATCTAATTTGCTTACCTCATTTACCATTTTGTAGGCTATAATAGGGATTAATAATAATTAAAATCTAATATTACCCTAAACTCTCTAAAATTCTTCCAATGATTTATGTCATCTAGCAAAAATTATTTAGTTCAACTTGGGTAATTGAAAGTATTTGCTCCTTGGTAGATAATTATCATTATTTATATGGTAGTTTATATCTCACTCACCATCCGAGGAAATTTATGTTAGTCACAATTGTAACAAGAGGGTTCTATATTCTAGGGATATTCCAATTGTGATACATTTGGTTTGGTCTTGGTAATTTCGCTACCAGTTAAACAAAGATCCCATTCAATTTCACTATGATTATTCCACCATGATTGTTTTATGATTATTCTACCGTGATTATTCCACTATTACCCATCATAATTATCCCATGATGACTATTCCACGATTACTTTTCATGATTATCCCACTATGACTATTCCATGATCATTACATAATCTACACATTTATAATTTCTCATGTAAGGGGGAGGTCAACATCCTTTAATTTTGTTTAATTTAGACACAAACCCTTTCCTCTTGAATTTACCTTAAGAAAATATAATTTAAATTACACAATTTGAATTTATAATTGAATCATTATTACCGAAGTATGGAGGATAAATGGATAGAAGGTTGATCAAGGCTTTGCGGTTTCGGGTCTCTTTTCCTTTAGTGCATGATCATAGGTCACTAATGTGGCTTGAGGACCCCCCTTCCTTCTCCACTACTTTCCTGTATCGAGTGATGTTTCTTTGGGGTTGGAGCCATTTTTCTATAGTTTTTTTCTACCTTATTCCTATAGCTTGATGATTGTGTTTTGTCGCTTTCTGTAGTTTGTGTGGCCTAGTCGTTTTCAAGGTTTTCTCCCTCTAGTAGTTATTTCTACCTACGAGGATGAGGTGGATTATTCGTCGGACCTCGTGGTTGGTCAAGCTTTGTGGAGTGAGCCAATTGGCTCTCAAGCTTCCTTCCCGCCTGAATTTCTTTCAGAATTCACTAACCTCATGAATCGACCTCAGTTTGGTGGTTTTTCAGAAGGTATTTCCACCATATTTTTCTCCTCCCAAAGAACCTCCCTTCCCTTGGCCATTTTTCTTGCATGGGGTCTAGGTTTGGCGATGAGATCTGGACCATTTTTAGGCTCAATGGTGGACAGGTCTTTCTAGCTTGACTTATAGGTGCTACCTTCTCTCTCTCCAAGCCTCCAACCCTGTGCCGCCAATCAAAAAAGAGGCTTTCTTTGATCCTACTTTCAAAACTCTGGTTTCTTCTGATCGAGGTTTGTACAATTCCTCTGGTGTCGTCGCCTATTTGAGCCTTCTTGATGTAGACCCCCTACCCCACCCTTCAGCAGGGTCTGCGACCTCCTGATCACTAGATCGTTCCTTCCTGCTAACCCAAAATAAATCTCTGGTTCCGGTTGGAACCCTTCGAACAGATCCACAGGTCCCTTCATCCATGGTGCTGGCTTTGAGAAGCCCTGCGTGCACACCACCCTTTTCGGTGCCCTTCTCCCTTCCGTGCCAATAAATACCTCTGTGTTGAATCCTTTTATCTCTCGTGACCTCGGTCTATGAACCAAGGCTCTAGACTACGTTCCTTTTGCATTTCAAAAGTTTGGGACTTCTACATGCGAGCTCTCCCCGACTCCCTGTCTTTCGAAATGCCGAAACCCAAAAAGGGCCTAACGACTCCTCCTTTAAGCCTTCTCCACACGACCCTGTCCTAGGGTGTAGGGATACTCCTCCGAGTGCTTCGACTTTCACGATTCGGGGAATCGCAATGCAATGCTCCTCCTTTCCCTTTCAAATCCCTGAAACCCTGAGACCCAATACCTCTCGGATCTACGGTCCAAATCTGTCACTTGATCAATGGACCAGATCAAATCCAGACGATCTCCTTTTCAGGATTTTGAGGAGTCTTCACCTCCCAACTCCTGGTGACCAAACTCCTGGTGACTTCCGAATCTCTGCCACACATCCTCCAAAATGGATGGTTCTGATCCTTTCGTGAAATCCCCTTTCACGATTTTGGCCCGATCTTCTCCTTCATTTCCCCGGTGCCGAAACGTCGACCAACAACCACATATCCCCTCTGATGGACGACTGTAACTCTTAATCACGATCAACAGTCGTGATATTTTTTGGATGATCAATGACCATGATCAAATCCTGACATTCTTCCTTTCGGCAATTTGGGAGAGTCTTCACTCTCGTCTCCCGATAAACAAATCCCCGGTGACTTATGGATCTTCGCCATGTGTCTTATATTGACGAATGGTTCTGATTCTTTCGGGACTCTGATGAGTCCATTCCACTTTTCATACAGATTGTGTAAACCTCGTGCGCCTTCCTCCATAGCCGATGGCTATCGGTCTTCTGTACTAGATCTGTCGGTCTGCGGTGCTCCTCCTCCTGAGCTTTCCCGTCTCTCAGACTTAAATGGTTTTCTAAGTGTCAAAGACCTCAGCCTTCAATTATTCCCTGCTGAAGATCTGTACTCAAAAGTGCTATCCTTCCTGAGCTTCATCCTCTTTGAATATTCGACCTCTTACGCACACCTTGCGTTTGAAGATATCGAATAACTCAGATTCAAGAAATTTTCTTGAAACGAAAATACCTTACGCCCACCTAGCGTTCTCTTAGGTTATCCCTTCAAAACTTGGTCGCTTCTAGCCTCTATGCGTTCCTTTCACTTGGACCCTCAAGTTCCCCCTGTCCTCTCTCTTAAACCTTCTCTCTGAGTCATTTTAAGACTCAATCAACGCACACCTTGCGTTTTTTAATGCACACCTTGCGTTTTTGAATGCACACCTTGCATACATAGTTTCGGAAGAGAAACGACTGGAACTGATCCACTTTCGTTACAGGTTCATGAAATCGTCTTCTCGAACTCTCATATAGGAACGAGAATGAAACAAATACCACATACATAATGAAATATTCATTATGCAATCACATTCAGATGAACACAGTCCAGTTTGGGACAACTTTTCGTCTGTTCTATTCATTCATAAAAATGAAAAATACACATGGTGTTCCTCTGCTCTATTCTACTTTGGTTCTACTACAATCCTTCCATACTCTACTTTGTATATCTCTATTACAAATTGAAAATCAAAATATCTAAGGACTGGCTTCGTGAGCTCTCTCGTCCTGTTCTGAAATCTATCATTTCAAGCTTAAAATTGTTACCTACTCTGTCCCATTACAATAACTGCTAATTACTATCAGACAGAGTCAACACTCCATGTATGCAATTTCTTATAGTCCTTAGAGACTTTTCAAACAAGTTACAATATTCAAATTGCTCAATAAAATATCTCAACAACCCAATTAAATTCTGAGTTAATGCCCGATTTGAATTTCAGGCGTTGTTGAAATCTCTTATGATTGCCTCCACGTGTGCGCTGTTGACCTTGAAGGCGATGCTCCTGCATCATAATCCCCTGGTTAATTTTTTTTTTTTATGGAATCATGTCCATGATCTCCTACACCATCTTTCCATGCTTCAAAATATCAGGTTATGTGACCCAACTCACATCTTCCATTGGGTGATCTTTCCATTTCACCAGATACTCATGATATGTCTTCATCTTGGTTTTCTTTTCATCTCTCTGCATTCTCTCTATGTCTTATAGGAGGCATGACTTCATTGCATCACCTACAAACACAAATTGAAAATTTCTTTGATACCAAAAATGGCACCAACCTTCCTCCTTTTCCTTTGTCTGTTGTCCACAAACAAACTCAAAATCTTAGCTCTGATACCACCTGATGCAGACCCCCTACCTCACCCTTCGACAGGGTCCACGACCTCCTGGTCACTGGATCATTCCTTCCTGTTGAGCCGAAATAACTCTCTGGTTTCGTCTGGAACCCTTCGAACAGATCCACAGGTCCCTTCATCCTTGACGCTGGCTTTGAGAAGCCCTGTGTGCATGCCACCCTTTTCAACGCCCTTCTCTCTTTTGAGCCAACAAATACCTCTTTGTTGACTCCTTTTCTCTCTCGTGACCTCGGGCTGTGACCCAAGGCTCTAGACTACGCGTCTTTCACATTTCGGAAGTTCGAGACTCCTACATGTGAGCTAGACTAAATTCCAAAACCTAAAAAGGGCCTAAAAACTCCTCCTTTAAGCCTTCTCCACACGACCCTGTCCTATGGCCTAGGGCTACTCCTCCTAGTGCTTTGGATTTCACGATTCATGGAATCGCACTGCAGTGCTCCTTCTTTCCCTTTCAAATCCTTGAAACCTTGAGACCCGATACCTCTCAAATCTACGGTCCATACTTGTCACTTGATCAACGACTGTTGGCCCTTTGTTATGGAAGGAAGCGAAGAAAAAGGAAGAAAAGGTGAAAAGATAAATTCGTGGAAGACACAGTAACTATCACTAGGTCGAAGTGAGCAAAAGAGCATAAAAGATGGAGCTAAGTATGGAAATGAAAGTCATTGGACGAGGAGATCGAGGATGACAAATCAACAAGGAAGATGGATCGAGGACAAATCAAAAAGTGGAAAAATCCACCATTGGATGCTTTGGAGCACCGCTCGAGAAGGAAGGAAAGACAGGTTGGCAAAGCCCGGAAAAAGCCGATCAAGTTGACCTAGAGTTTTAGACACATAGAGTTTTGGCACTTAGGGTTTTGGCACCTAGGTTTCAACCTAGGGTTGTCGGTGAGGTATTGTAATGTATAAATAAAGTTCAAGAGGACCTAGGTCGGTTTGGTATGATATTGTTGTTGATATAGATCTATTGTTGTGGTGATATATTACTGTATTGAGAGAGAGAAGTGCTAAGTGAGAGAGACTTCTGGTATTGTAAGATCTTCAGCTGTGTGCGAAGGTCAAGTCCTGCAGCTGGGTGCATAGGAAAGGGAGAGAAAGAGAGAGAAGAAAGAAGATCTGCTAGCTAAGAGTGCATATAAGAAATGTAGGCTTTATCTTAATAAATCATAAGCACAATTATGTGGTCGTAGCCCTAGAGAGAGGGTAAACCACGTACATATTGTGTTGTGTGTGTGATTGATGCTTTGATATCTATCACTGTTATATTGTTATTTGAATTGTTGTATTAGATCAGATCTATAACTGTGTAGGGTAGATCTAGCTTGGTGAGGGATATATGAATGTTGCCTTGTTGTTGTATTAGATCCACTTGATATTCCCCTAGTTGTAGACACCTATGCCTTGCAACCCTCCTCTTAGCTTCTTCCAGTGAGACTACATCTGCTTCGCAGGTGTTGCCGAAAGGGCTAGTAGCTAGGGCTTGTTGCTGCGCTCTTCGAGTGAACCCTAGGTTTGCCCCTATGCCAAAAAATGGTTCTGTTGCCGAGACATGAATCTTCATGAGGGAATGTCAAGGTGGTTCCCATCGAAGACAAAGATTCAGAAGTGGATAGAAGATCAAGAGAAGGACTTCGCTGAAGCCGAGAACAAGAACCCTAATCTAAGTACTAAAGATTGGATACAAAGATACATCTTCACTGACATTCACGAGATCTTGTTTGGAGGAATCCATCAGGATTTGTACGAGTGGTTGGCTAGGTTAGCAGATACCCAGTTCGAGATCAGATCTAGAACCCTCATGGTTTGGACGCCAACGCTGATCCAGAAGGTCAAAAGAGTCAATAAGGCTGTATCCAGAGCAGTAGATCATTGGTTTGATAGTACCATTGGAGGGTATATCACTAAGTTTGTTGTTGAAAGAGTAGAATCATATAGCCAAGCCGAGAGACACTTTTTCAAAGGACCCAGAGGAAAATTTTTGCACTTTCTGAAGCGGAGAATCAAGATGTTGTTGCATGAAAAGAACGTCTTGAAGATACAGTATATCGAGTGGATTTGAAAAGACTAATGTTCAGGAATTCAGACAATGACAACGACACAAAAGCTGGACATAAGCGCAGTGGGAGAGTATTCAGAGGGGTTCACTTTGAGAACCTGTTTAAGAAAAACTACGGGGAAGAGGGTTTCTACAGTGGAGAAGAGGCAGATTTAACAAACGAGGAACATTTAGAACCCGCTAGGACAGAGGAAGGAGAAGATGAAGAACCTCGCTAGAATGAGCCTGAAACTTCAGAAACTACGCAAATTGTTGAAGTAAGTATTGTTAATCCTCTTGTTATTTTAGCAACACTAGGTAATCAAAATAATCAGAGTCACCAGAGTCCTCAGAGTACTGTTACTAGTAGCTCAACATATACTTAGACAGGAAACCTAGGTATCTCTATGGAAGATGAGATGAGGCTCCCTATCTTTAGGGGAGATGGATATGAAGATCCTGACGAGAATTGGTTTCTGTGCGAAGCCATATGGAATATTAAAAATGTCACCGATGAAGCTGTTAAAAGGACCTAGTTCAACACTACCCTAAGGGATCGCGCACTGAGCTAGTACATGAAGCTTGTCCTAGGACTTGCATAGCCTAAGCCACTGGGTGAGATCAAGAATGTGCTGATTGCAGAGTTCAAGAAACCTAAGTCAGAGTCTCAATGTATTACAGAACTAAAAGAGATCAAACAGAAAGTAGCCGAGCCTGTTTGGGAGTTCGATCAAAGATTCAAGACCTTAACAACTCGATTAAATTTTCAGATCCCAAACGAACAGAATAAATAATGGTTCATCACTACCCTCTTACCACACATCAGAGTTCCCTTGATGCAACAGAAGATTGCTTCACGGGCAGAAGCATTGGAAATTTCTATGAAGCTTGAATCAGCTCCTATCGGAGAATCTAGCTCAGGTATGAGCCAGATCTTGAGCCATCTAACTATTTTATCTCTGCAGGTCAAGGATATGAAGAAGGATAAGGGGAAAGAAAAAATAGAAGATATATGGTGTGTAAGATGCAGATCAGAAGGCCATGATAAGAAACATTATCCTTTATTCCATGAATATTTGGCCTCAGGAGCACCGATCCCCTTGAAGCAAGTCAACCTGCCCTGATGCGAAGTATGCAGAAATAGGCATCGCACAGGTGAGTTGTATTACATGTAGAAGTATATTCAGACTCCCATAAATTTATATTGCACATTTTGTAAGTTTGTGGGGCACGACGATAGGGATTGTAGGGCCTATGATATTATACACAAAAGATCAAGGGACATATACAAGATCCAAGGCGAAGCACAATAAGAAGGAAACACTCAACAATATAAATCCCCAGGAAGAGGAAATTTCAATCCTCACGGTGGATACAGAAGATGAGTACGAGGAGGAGGAACGGGCCGAGGCTGAGGACAGATCATCTGTTACAACTGCGTGCAACCAAGACACTTGGCAAGGGATTATCAGAATCCTTTCACTACATGTAGCTATTGCAGTTCGTTCGACCATGTTATAGAAGATTGCCCTGTGCTGCTAGCTAAGCTATAGGAAAGATGAGGACCTCAGCAGAATCCACAAGTGAAATTGATATATGCTGAGCCTTGCGGGGAAGACCCTAAACTCGTTGTTATCACTCAAGGAGGCGCTGCTATAGAAGAGGATATAATGACTCAAGGAAAGATTGCAAAAGAATCAGGTTTCAAGAAGGCTACAGAGAAGACCCTAACTTTTGATGCAAAGAAAGAAAGACAAATCTTTGAGGAAGCAAGACAAGAGTTTAAAGTAGATCAAGGTTCCTCATAAACAATACAGCCAGAAATAAAAGAATATGGAATGCCTCCGGCATTTGATCAATCTTGTTCGCCACAAGAGGGAAAAGAGGTAAGCAAGCTCATGGAATTTTTATGCACCTATGTTAAGTTGATTCAGGATAAAGGCGTTGTAAAAGAGCTACAAATGTTAATTAGACAGTATGAAATATGAAAGATAGACCCCTTACTGAATAGGGCAGTACATCAAATCAGAAAAAGGAGAAGGACAAATAAAGAATTACACTTGAATGCCCAAATAGGAGAGTATGATATAGACTATGTGGTACTCGACTTAGAGTCGGAGGTCAATGTCATGACGAATCAAACTTGGGCACTAATGGGGAAACCGAAGTTGATCTACTCCCCTATCAGGCTTAGGATGGCTAACCAGCAAGTTGCCAGCCCCTTTGGCAGATTGGAACATGTCCCTGTGGACATCGATGGAGTAAGAACGTTCACAGATTTCAAGGTAATTGAAATTGTTGATGACAGTTGCCCTTACCCTGCACTGTTAGGAATTGATTGGGCCTTCAATAACTCCAAAGTGGTTGATTTGAAGAAAAGATGAATGAAATTTGAAAGAGATGACCTTCGGGTCATTTCACCCTTAGATCTAGATGAGGGTTCGCGATATACAGAGCCCATCAGAGAAGAAGACCATGCATACGAACTGGAAAACATATACAAACTGATAGCCAGACAACATGATTACATCAACCCTACAGCCGATAGGAATCTGAGCTGGCGAAGTTACAATGCGTGTTCATCAGATTTAGAAGAAGCACTGGAAAACTAACAGAACCAAATGTATGAAGTATCTACCAGAAGATGTGCCAGATTAACCAGAGAAGTTTGTTGGATCTGCACAACAGTAAGTAACTTACCCACATTTGATGGTCTGAACCCTTTAGAAGCCTTCCTAACATATTTTGAAGCAAGTTTGCCAACACAACAGAGGCTGTTGGCAATGAATGAGGCCCTGGAAGCCACACCAGCAAGATGGTGGGGAACCCACAAAAGAAATATTATAGACTGGGTACAATGCCAAACTTTGATGACAGTGTAGTTCTCAGCAAAAGTAGAAGGATGCGAAGCAAGGTACATAGGTCAAAGATGACCAAAAGACCATGTGCAGAGCTGCAAAAAGACCTAGAGTGACATTCCCCGAGAAAAATGGGTGCACAGATTCATTAACACGCTGGACACAACCCTATCAACTGGTACCTTCAAGTGGAGCTGTGCCTCATCACTGCAAACTGGGAAGGTATGATTCAAAATTTTGTAACCACCTTTTTATTTGAAAGTGAATATCCTTCAGTAGACCAAGAATTACAGTTTGTGAGACATAAGTTATTCGAAGAGGCATCTAGCCTCCCTATGGAACAAGAAGAGGACGAATGGACTGCACCTCTCCAAAAATTGCAGAGTTGCTACAACATCAATGCCGACGATGATGATCCCAGGAAAGTAAACATCCCTGAAACAGAAGGACAAAGAGATGTGGAAGGATCGGGAGTTGAGATATCATTTATTGGTCAGCCAATCAAGATTAAAAAAGTCAATATTGGGACAAAGGAGACACCAAATCTTGCCAATGTCAGAGATTACTGGGATGTTGCTACCATTGACAAGATTACAGAGTTGTTGCACGAATATCAAGACTTGTTTTCGACCAAGTTCACTAATATGAAAGGTATAAAAGGTCCTATGGGAGAGATGAGGATACCTTTGAAACCATGTGTGAAGCCAGTCAAGCAAAGACACTACGGATTGAACCCAAAATATAAGGAAAAAGTGAAGATTGAGCTCAACAGAATGCTGGAAGCAGGGATTATTGAACCTATCGAAGAGTCGGAGTGGATCAGCCCTATGGTGGTACAAGAAAAGAAGAAAAGAAATATTAGGATCTACGTAGATCTTAGGAAGTTGAATGATGCATGTCTGCATGACCCTTTCCCTACACCATTCACTGATGAAGTATTAGACAATGTGGGAGGCCAGGAGGTATATTCTTTTACAGATGGATTTTCAGGATACCATCAGATCCAGATTGCTAAGGAGGATCGCAACAAGACCACGTTTGCCACAGAATGGGGATCCTACCAATATACAAAGATGCCATTTGGACTGAAGAATGCCTTAGCCATCTTTTCCAGGGTGGTGGTCGAAGCATTCAAAGAATTTATGCATAAATGTTTAGAAACATACTTTGATGAATGGACTGTTTTTAGTTTGTTGAAGAATCACATTGACTGTCTGGGGTTAAAGCTAGACAAATGTAGACAGTGCCAGATTGCTTTAAATATGAAGAAGTGCATCTTCTTCTCACCATTCAGGGTGTTGTTAGGACATATTGTATGCAAGCAAGGATTACTGGTAGATCCCTCTAAAATCGCCATCATAGTTGATTTTCCGCCTCCTACTTCAGTCAAACAACTGCACATTGCGCTAGGACATACTGGCTATTACAAGAAATTCATTAAATTCTATGCTCAGATCACAACACCAATGGAGACGTTGTTGAAGAAAGATTGTCAGTTTGGTTGGACAAACGAATGCCAACAGAGCTTTGACACACTGAAACAAAAGATGGTGACTGTGCCCATTCTGGTCTTTCCATATTGGAGAAAGGAGTTTCATGTGCATGTCGATGCGTCTTCTATTGCCTTAGGAGCAGTATTGGCACAAACTGGAGAAGGGGATATCGACCAACCGTTAGATTTTTCTAGTAGGAATCTATCTACAACTGAAGTTACTACAAAGAGAGAAGGATTAGCCATGGTGTACGTGCTGCAAAAATTCCGCCACTACTTGTTGGGAGGACACTTTAAAATGTTCACAGATCACTTTGCGCTGAAGTACCTAGTCAACAAGCCAGTGTTGGGGGGCATAATATGCATATGGCTTCTGTTGTTTCAAGAATATGATTTTGAGATCATAGTCAAGCCAGGAAGAATGAACAAGGGCCCTGACCACTTGTCGAGGTTGGAACATGGTGAAGAACCCACCAGTTTGGAGGATACACTGTCAGATGCACAACTACTTTCCATTAGAAAGACTGATGACCACTTCACAGACATAGTCTAGTTCTTGTCAACATGAATGGCACCTAGTGAGTATACAATTCCCCAGAAGAAACAACTAGTGGTACACGTTGCAGACTTTTCATTGATAGCTGGTCAACTATACAAGATGGGATCCGATGAGATATTAAGGAGGTGTGTTATGGAGACAGAGCGACCACTGATCCTCGCAGAAGATCATGAAGGCATCGTCGGAGGAAATTATGCAGGGAAAGCAACTACGCAGAAGGTTCTTAGAGCTAGCCTTTGGTGGCATACCTTACACAGAGATGCTAAAGATTATGCCAGAGCCTGTGTTGTATGCCAGAGAGTTGGAAAACCATCCCGAAGAGATGAAATTCCATAAGCACCGCAGATGACCCTATAAGCATTTGAAAAGTGGGCCATTGACTTTGTGGGACCTATAAACCCACCAGGAAAGCACACTTGAGCACAGTACATAATTACTGCGACAGAATACCTGACTAGATGGGATGAAGCAAGAGAAGTAAAGGACTGTAGGTTGTCGAGATGACAACGCTGGGGATGAGTTGTGGGTAGTGACTCATCTCGCCATATTATGGGAATGAGGTCGATGTTCCTTAGTGTTTTAGAGAAAGACTCTGATTTCCATGTGAAGAGTGGGGTGCACACCACATTTGCAGTGAAGAGGGTTGGATGTAGAGGTAGCATGAGGGTCTTCCAGTTCAGAGGGATCAACTACAACAATTTTTTTTTTTATGGGTTAGAGATTGATCCAGGGGGAGGTTCTTCTAGAAGTACCTTCCTCGCTAAGAGGGAATGTTAGCATTTGGGGTAGCTCATACATGTACTTCTGCATTGACAGTGCCTAGCACGTGGAGGTGTCCGAGCGACACTCTTTAAAGTGGCTTTTATGTAATGACTAAAGTGACTTTTGTAGGGTTGAGTGAATTAAGTGATTTAAGTCATCTCAATGAAAGATTAAGTCGTGACCGTTAGATTGTGAGATCCAAGATCTAATCTTGGCCATTGAGATCTAGGGTTAGGGTTTTATTCATTAGGGGATTATAAAATCGGATCTAAGGAGAGTGAGAGGCACACAATGAGTGCATAGGAGTAAGAGGGAGTCATTCTCATGTACTTTTGTTTGAGTGGGCAGGGATGAGGAAAGGGTGCAGGGGGCAGCGAGGGAGATAACAATTAGGTGGGCTAGGCTATTAGCTGCAACATTGTAATCCCTTTGATGGGCCATTATCCCAGGACGGGAGCCCAAGATTTTATCTAATAAAATCAAACTCTGAACTGGTTTTCCCATAAGGGTTTTTGCAGGGGTGTTTACCCGAATGTCGGGTGAAAATGTGTTTGGTTTCTTTTTTATGCTTCTTCTTACATTTTCGTTGAGTAACCTAGTCGTGCTTTAGTTCAATAATTATTTTTTGCTTGGAATTAATTTTCATGTGCTAGGTTAGTTGGAAATTCAACATAAATGCTTTCCAAGCAAGCTAGCTACACATGCCTAAATGGGTTTGTGATTTTCATATAAAACACGGGCATAGTTTCTCAAACATAGTGGCATGATAACATAACATAATATGTTACCATAAACGACTATTTGATTTCCTAGGCCCCAAGTCTTAAAGATATTGTGTGGAAGGGAATGTTGTACAAACTTGTCATAGTGTTTATATGCACACAAGGTTTCTAAGAGGTCATACTCATAATGAGAAGGGAGTTACACCAGATAAGAATATTAGATCTAGCTTAGACATAAGAATGATTCAATGATTAAACTTTAATGCCACTACTAACAATGAGATTATTTAACAATCAACATCAACAATTATAATAATCAACAATATCACCAACATTTATGGTAGATTCCAATGATACAATTTATCAACTTACAAGTAGCTTAAATAATTGCATGTACTAGGAATCAAGAGAAGATGGAAGAAATACATGGAAGTAGCAAGGGGTGAGATTTGATTTACAAAACAAAAATAATACACCAATTTTCACCAAGTAGCAACTAATAAGTAATAACAGATATGTGCAACAAGCTTGGGGGTAAACTCTCCTCCCACCAACCTGCCAATTGGAGATTGAGAGTCCTAGAACCCTCAATAACTAAGTCTATATTCACTGACAATTAATGCTTTCTCTCAAGAGTCCAAGTCTCAATTATTTATAAAAAATAAATCTCCTTAGATGTAAGGTGAAAACAACTCAAGAAAATGGAACCCCCTCATCAAATCCTCCATCCCCATATATCTCCCAATTGCTTACAATTCTAAATAAAATATTATTTTATTGACATGCATGCCTCCACTTGTCATTCTCATGCTACTAATTTCTTTTTTATATTTTCCTTAATATTGTTTTAGTGTGGCCCTGTTATTAAACACACACACACACACACACACACACACTTTTGTTTCTTAGGTAGTGCACTATTTGATATGCACAATCATCACCCAACATGTGCCTAAATACATTAGCACCATTGTATGAGTGAGGGAGTTACTCTTGTGGTATCATGGGTAAATCTCACATTTGCACTACTAAACAAACATATTTCACTTATATTACTATGTGCTCTTGGTTATACTTCCTAAATGCTTAATATGCAACACGCACATATGATCATGCATAAAATAAGTCAGTCACATGGGTTTACTCTCTCCCTTACACACCCTTTTTCATAATCATACCATCTACAACCTTCAAATCATCTCCCAATGATCTAGATGGTCCCACTCACCATGGTACGAGCCTCTCATGTGACTAGTCTAAGAGTTACTCATCATGCTATGATTCTAGTATGCATCAAAATTTTATATATCCTGGCTTTGAGGGAGTCTTGAGTATAACCCCCTCCATCTTCGAGAAATTTTTCATGAGGCTCTCCTAGCTTCCTTGTATGGTTGGGATTATAACTTAAGGTATCATGCGGATGGTACTAAACCCCAAGTAGGTGAGTAGGTATGTGACTGTGCCGAATCTTGAAAGGTTGTCCTAAATTACCTCCACAACTCCAATTAGGCACCAAGTCCTAGGCATCGAATGTCCAACATCACAACGCCATCGACAAGTATAACTCTAGCCATTCTCAGACTTTTGGTATCTCAAAAATTAATGAAACTATTGATATAGCATTACTGGTTGAGTTTCTCCCCAAACCATAAAATGATGCTATGCAGAGATATTTTCCTTCATGTGTATGGGATACCTCGATATATTTAATAAATCATCTCTCTAGGCCCATGGAGTGGCTCTCTTGTCCACCTCCACCTCCCATCATTAACCAAAGCATTAGTCATACTAATAACATTGTTATAACATCATGAATATTAAAAAAGCACATGCTAACTACCACATGCCATCATGAGAATTACATCATCATGAATACCAAAGAATCACATGCCAACTAGCACATTCCATTATGAGAACGTCATATCATCATGAATATCAAATAATAACAACTTGAGGTGGGAGGACCTAATGGTTAAGAATATGTGTTTCCTCATCCAAGATCACAAGTTCAAATCAAAGGTGGATAGGTTATGTACACCTCTATAGGTGGTAGTCAAATCCTTTGTGTGAATGAGGGTCCCCTTGTCCAAATAAGGGGGTCCTCATACATAATTTGGTGTATGAAAGCAGGCCATGACATATTGTTATAATAATTATTGTTATAACACCACGGATAGTAAAGAAACATATACTAACTACCACATGCCATTTTGGGAACATCATATCATTATGAATATCAAAGAACCACAAGTTAACTACTCCATGCTATCATAAGTAACTAAACAATAACTTGAGCATAATAGAACCGCGTGTTGTCAACTACATGTCATCATGAGTAGCACAAATTTGCATAACATCATCATAAGAAGCATAAAACTGCATAACATTATGAAATACTCCTATCATGATAATCAATATAACACATAACATATGTAGAAACATAATAACAAAAAATGCATGAACATATGTGCAAATGAGAACAAATATAACACTTTGATGCATGGTAAAATACCATATCGAAATATTAGTTTAGTATCCAGGTTAGTTCACACTAGATTCACCAGTATTGGTTGACTATAATGACAGGGCATTACATATGCACCCCTTGCAAAAAAAAATTAATCTTGAAGCTATAATATGTATCAGGTCCTCGCCCGGCACGGGAGGCTAAAAATGTAGCAGCATATAACCACATTACGTCAATCACATATCATCATTAGTAACATAACAATTACATGAGTAGGCCCAAAACCACATGCTATCGATTGCATGCTATTATTAGTAAACACATAATTTCAAAACATCATTTTAAGAAGCTTAACTGTTGCATAACATCATGAACACTCCTATAATGATAATCCCATAATATAAGTAGAACACAATATTATTAATGCTTGAATACATAAGAAAATGAGAACATATATATCACATTTGGCACATTTGATGCCATAGTAAAAAATGATACTTCATCTTAGGGCCACAAACTGGACATGCAAATTTACCCTTTGTTTGAAGACCTGCAACAAATGGATTAATGTCAATTATACGATGAGATTATTTAAAAATTAAACATGCACCATGATAACATTAAAATATTATATAGCATTAAAGAGAAATATTAGAATTTTACATACCACAAAAATGTGTTAGCCCAGGGGCATCATGAATTGTCCATAAAAGTATTCCACAGAATTTAAATTTCTTCTCCCCGATTGGTTTACATATGTCATACATTGTGATGCCAACCCATAACTTTAGTAGTTCGTCGATAAGAGGCTCGATATATACATTCATATCTTTAACCTGGTGCTTACTTAATTGTTTGAAATTACACATAATTACTAAATGAATGATATCATGTAATATATATAATTAAATAAATAAACAAAAGATATTATGCAAAAATTGAAACAAATGAAAATGTTAAATTCAAAAAATTAATGTAAACAAATACCTGGAACAATCATTGTCAAAATTATGTGCTCCCTCTTTATTGACATCCAAGGAGGAATGTTATTGTTGATAAAAAAAATAGGCCACACTGAGTAAATAGACCTAATATCTTCGAATGGATTAACACCGTCAGCTGCCAATGAAAGCCTAACATTACGAGGTTCATCTTTGAAATCTGCCCATTTTTTCTCAATTTCCCTAAATGCAGAACCATCGACAGGCATTCGAAGAACACCATCTCCACTTCTGTTATGTGCATGGTAATCCATAAATTGTGCTATGCTTTCATACCTGAACAATCACTACAAATGTGGAATTATGGGAATATGACGAAGAACCTTTCGAGGCACCCATTTTGTTACTTGATCGGTTCGATATCTACCGATAAGACATTGCGGACATTCGGTTTTCGAATCATGTTGTCCATAATATATAATATGGTCATTAGGAATTGCATCTATAGTTTGGTAATCCATTCCAATGTCTTTCATAATGGCATGCAAACCTTGATATGTACGAGGTAAAATATTTGACTATGGTAACAAAAATTCACCTAACAATCTACAACATAACAAACAACTAGTTAATGTAAGAATATTAATCGTAAAAATTTCATTCTTATTTTACACATTAATTAACACTAAAAACAAATAGAAAAAAATCAACATTTATATATAATATGAGATAAAACATATTACATACCTTAGTATCTGTGTCATACAAGTGTTCGACAAATTATTCATAACCTTTAAGTTCACTAGCAACAATGTAGAGGAGAGAATATTTGCTCTTGATCCTTCATAAAGTCATTTAATTGCCTTTTCTAATAGAGATTCATCATAAATACCAACATTTTCCCCACCCTCATCCAGCTGCGAAAACAAATATTGGATCATTTGATTTGTCCCATCATCTTCTTCCATGTGATCATTAACTTGATTTGTCCCATCATCTTCTTCCATGAAATCCTCATTTTCTTGGTCATGATGATGTTCCTCAGCTTGTACAACATCATTTCTACTAATACTTGGTGCAATATTCTGCGAAAAGTTAGAGGGCAACTCTAACTTTATAATTACAAACAATCATGCAAAATTAGTGTATAATATAACAAACATTCAAACAATACATACATACATACATATATATATAATTTTATATAAGATTGACAAAATAAAAAAAGATAATGAATATATAGCTAATTACCATGGGACGATATTCATTCGATTAGCCATCAATGTGCCCATATTTTCTACAATGTTTTGTAGCCGTTGCTATTAAAATTCTTACGGGACATCTGAGGCAACATTTTTTACTAGGGAAATAACATCTACCATCACCCTTTTCACCCGCTTTAATTTTTTCCCCACCTCTAACAACATTTTGTGACATTCTTCCGTGCAAAAATACCCTTTCAGAACCGTCGTTGTTATAGCAATATTGCCGCAACATCTTTAAATCGTCAAATATTTATAGTCCAATTTTAGGTCACTATCGTCACAATTGCGATGAATGTGACCTAAAAATATTTCGTTTTTTTACCTATTTGATTTAGGTCATTTTTAACGATCAATTTTAAGGTTAGGTAAGTCGTCTCTCTTGCGACGGACAAACTACATTCATCGCTCTTGCAACGAACATTGACCATAATAATTTAGTCAAAATACATGCATCGAGATAGCGACGAATACAGGGTGGATTTAGAAAAATTGAACTTTTTCTCTTGCATGTTGCGACGAAAGAGTACTTTCGTCACAAAGTTTTCAATATGTAGTAGTGAGAGCAAAGTTTATGGAGAGTGAATCTTGTGACATGAAGCATTGACACAAGCTAAGAGCAAGGCATATGGAGAGTGAAGTTTGTGACATGAAGCATTGACACAAGCTAAGAGCAAGGCATATGGAGAGTGAAGTTTGTGATATGAAGCATTGACACAAGATAAGTCTTGATAATTAAATTCTACAATAAATTTAACGAGCTTCCCAATATAATCTTAAGTTAATAACTAGTTGTGATGTATATTTATTATTTGTGTTGCATTTTGTGTATAATATTTTGCATGTATGAACTAATTGATGTGTAAGACTAACTATTTAACTTTGGTGTAATAAAATTCGATGCCTATTTAGATGTTATGAATCCTTAAAGATTCAAAAATTTCATATTGAAGACATGGTTCAGGTTCAAGATTATATTGGATTGTTAATGACTTAGATTTGGTGAAGGTCTCTATGTTGATAAGCTCTATGTAAATTGTTAGCTTTTGGGGTAGCTCAAACACGTACTTTTACATTGGTGGTCCCTAACATGGAGAGGTGTTCGAGGGGCACTCTTTAAAGTGGATTTTATGTAATGACTAAAGTGACTTTTGTGAGGTTGAGTGACTTAAGTGATTTAAATAATCTCAACGAAATATTAGGTCCCGACCATTAGATCCAAGATCTAATCTTGGCCATTGAGATCTAGGGTTAGGGTTTTAGTCATTAGGGGATTATAAAAGTAGATCTAAGGAGAGTGTGAGGCACACAATGAGTGTATGGGAGCAAGAGGGATTCTTGCTCATGTACTTGCGTCTCAGTGGACATGGTTGAGGAAAGGTTGCAGGGGAAATGAGGGAGATAACTACAAGGTGGGCTAGGCTATCAACTACAACATTGTAATTCCTTTGATGGGCCATTATCCTAGGATGGGAGCCCGAGATTTTATCTAATAAAATCAAACTCAAAATTGGTTTTTCCGCAAGGGTTTTTCCAAGGGTGTTTCCTGAATCTCGTGTGAATGTGTTTGGTTTCTGTTTTTTGCTTACACTTGTATTTTCATTAAGTAACCTAGCTGTGATTTAATTTGGTAAATTTGTTTTGCTCGGAATTAATTTCTATGTGCTAGGTTAGCTGGAAATTCAACATGGTATTATACTCGAGACTCCGAGGAAGAAGGGTTTTGCACGAGAACGAGATTGTAACAACGTGAATTTCAGATCCACGAATTTTTTTTTTTAACAGGTATGCGGGAATTTTTTAGCTGCGGGTAAAGACGAAATTAATTAAAAAAAAGTGGTACGACCGTCGCAATACAAATCCGTACGACATACAAACTGCAGTTCCAAATGTGGAACTGGTTGCGGATTGAGAGGCTGTGGAATTGTGTGGAGGGATCAGTTGCGAGCTACTGATCGTGCAGAAAGATCCGTTGATAAAGATTGTGAGTGAAGGCGAGAGGAGCCGCCGACCACCACAAAGAATATATGCATGTGGAGATGAGGAAGAGAAATTGTAGTTGTTGAACGTGAAAATTGTTTGGACGCTGGAGGAGAGCCACTGAAAAATAACGTGGGATGTGAGAGCCATGGCATTACTAGTGGCATGCGGTCTGGCAGAGAGGCGACTGGTGCATGGGAAACTTGAGATCCGTGTGGAGAAAATTCGCTGAGAATTGACGACATTGATAGCCGCATGACCTTGAGGCAAAGGTAAATCCTACAAGGGTCTAGAAGAAACATGGGCTGCATAAGATTTGTAGCTGCTAAGATTAAGGTCGACAACTAATTGAACAGAGCCACCAAGAACAGTCACGCAGGTGTCGAGGAGCCGTGTTAGGATGTGTGGAGGTGATCCATTGGCAAGAGGATGGGTGGCTGTGAGGCTGTGCATGTAGCAGACAATAATAGTCGTCGCGTCTAACAACTGTCAGGACTGAGGTCAAAGAGCCGGGACAACAAGGATTGACGACTGGGGTAGCTAGCTGTCAGGTGGAGAAGAGGCTGCGAGCGGATTGAGTAAGCACCTGCCACTAACGACTATGCCAACTTCCAACAAGGAAGCCAACAAAATGATAGGGACAACAGGTAACCGATCTTCTTAGAAAATGCTCAGGTAACACACAAAGGCTTTAGGCAGCCCTCAGGCAGGTCCAAGCAGTGGGCAGGTCCAAGCAGTGGAAAGATTGCCCAAATGTTTTTGGGAAGCATCTGGGCAATGTGAGAATTGTCCGGGCAGTGGACATAAGTCCCAGGCAACAGGTAGGAAGCTTGGGCACATAATGAGATAGTCAGGCAATTCCTAGAAAGGGCTTCAGGTAGCCCATAAATGAATCGGGAAATAACGAGACATTGTGGGCAGCCTTGAGAAGGGGTCCGAGAAGCAGGCAGTAGGATTGGACAATAGGTCCAAGAGGTCAAATTTGAGTTTTTTAGTGGGTTGTCGAGATGACAACGCTGGGGATGGGTTGTGGGTAGTGATTCATCTCGTCATATTATGGGAATGAGGTCGATGTTCCTTAGTGTTTTAGAGAAAGACTCTGATTTCCATGTGAAGAGTGGGGCGCACACCACACTTGCAGTGAAGAGGGTTGGATGTAGAGGTAGCATGAGGGTTTTCCAGTTCAGAGGGATCAACTACAACAAAAAAAAAATTTGATGGGTTAGAGATTGATCCAGGGGGAGGTTCTTCTAGAAGTACCTTCCTCGCTAAGAGGGAATGTTAGCATTTGGGGTAGCTCGTACATGTACTTCTGCGTTGACAATGCCTAGCACGTGGAGGTGTCCGAGCGACACTCTTTAAAGTGGCTTTTATGTAATGACTAAAGTGACTTTTGTAGGGTTGAGTGAATTAAGTGATTTAAGTCATCTCAATGAAAGATTAAGTCGTGACCGTTAGATTGTGAGATCCAAGATCTAATCTTGGCCATTGAGATCTAGGGTTAGGGTTTTATTCATTAGGGGATTATAAAATCGGATCTAAGGAGAATGAGAGGCACACAATGAGTGCATAGGAGTAAGAGGGAGTCATTCTCATGTACTTTTGTTTGAGTGGGCAGGGATGAGGAAAGGGTGCAAGGGGCAGCGAGAGAGATAACAATTAGGTGGGTTAGGCTATTAGCTGCAACATTGTAATCCCTTTGATGGGCCATTATCTCAGGACGAGAGCCCAAGATTTTATCTAATAAAATCAAACTCTGAACTGGTTTTCCCATAAGGGTTTTTCCAGGGGTGTTTACCCGAATGTCGGGTGAAAATGTGTTTGGTTTCTTTTTTATGCTTCTTCTTACATTTTCGTTGAGTAACCTAGTCGTGCTTTAATTCAATAATTGTTTTTTGCTTGGAATTAATTTTCGTGTGCTAGGTTAGTTGGAAATTCAACATAAATGCTTTCCAAGCAAGCTAACTACACATGCCTAGATGGGTTTGTGATTTTCATATAAAACACGAGCATAGTTTCTCAAACATAGTGGCATGATAACATAACATAATATGTTACCATAAATGACTATTTGATGTCCTAGGCCCCAAGTCTTAAAGATATTGTGTGGAAGGGAATGTTGTACAAACTTGTCATAGTGTTTATATGCACACAAGGTTTCTAAGAGGTCATACTCATAATGAGAAGGGAGTTACACAAGATAAGAATATTGCACCATAGGTCCTTGAGGGAATGTGATTGGTTATATAATCCTATGTCTATATAAATATGAGTAGGTCTCCGTTTCACTTTGAGTGAGATGTATTGTAGTTTTCATTTTAATATTGAATTCAATAAAGGACAATGTTCCTTTTCTCTTCAAGATATTGTCGTTTATTTATGTGTTTTTACAATGATAGCTTATGGAGTGGCATATATTTGATTATGTTTGATTTATATGGTACATTATTTACAATTTATATTTGATATCAAAGCAAAGGGTGCTCTACCATAATTGAAGGTGCACTCTATTAGAGCTAATGATGTTGGTTTGGGAAAAATTGCTTTGTTGATAATTTTGAGATCAAGGATGAACATAGATAAGTTCATGATTGTTTGCATTTAATCTATTTGAAAGTTGAATAATTTGTTGTTTTCTTAATGAAAAGTTGAGTCACAATTATGTGATAATTTCACTTCGAAATTTGCACTGGCTTGTATTTGAAACCTTCATCATTGGAACTCTATAGCTAATTTTTGAGTGAGTTTAGATATTGTTATGAAGGTTATTTACCCATTTCATTTGCAAGTGAAGTTGAAGTTGTAATGCTCCAAACCATTCTCTAATAACAACAACATAAGAAAATCCTTCAATTATTAATTAACAATGGAATATACCTATATCCAAGATGCTATCATTAATAATTTACTTAAATGTAAATACCAATAATATGACCTTATTGTATTTAGAAGAATATAATAAAATTT
>SNQJ01S0016643.1:42562-68700 GCA_010110895.2 Picea sitchensis
ATATGTGTAGAGGATCAACATCATGACGACATAGATAACATCTTTATAATAAGGTCATATGTGTACAAATGTTTTCTTTATATAATAACAACATATACACCTAACATAAGTTTAGGGTTAGTGTTTATGTATCTTATTAGTCCTTGCTAAAGTAGGGAATATAGCAGTCAATTACCATCATTTCACCGATTAGGGTTGAGTTTCAAGAGCAATTCCATATCTTTATCAATGAAAAGAGAGAGAGATTATAGCTACAATTGAAGGGAAAAGGGTACGTTGATTCCATAAACCTAGAATAATCCATAAACCTAGAATATTATGGAATCGACATACCCTTTTCCATAGAATATACTAACTATATCCAAAAACCAAAGACATGAAATATGGTATAACTACACATATTATATAAATATATTGTCAAGGAAAAAATAAGCTAAATGCAATTTGGACATTTGAAAAAAAAATTACAAGTTAAATGAGTACATCAATAAAAAATAACATACTAACCTTGAAAGTTCAAAATTTGAGCTATGTAGATCGAGAATTGGATTTGTTCAACGGTGGGTGACGGAAAAAATAAACAACTCAAACAAAATCCAAGAACAATGTCACAACTATAGCAATTGTGTCGTAAAGTCTCTTAAAGTCACGTATATATAGATAAAATAATCAACTAGCCGTTAACACTGACCAATGAGATAGACAAAATTTTCGTCGCTATTGCCACAAAAGTTTGTCACTATAGCGACGAAAATATCGACTAGGTTAAATTAAGATTTTCGCCGATATTGCGACGAACTTTCATGGCAATAGCGACGAAAATCCTGCCCTGTTTAAAAAAATATGAAACTAGTGGAAGCGTGGAAAATTTTCGTGGAATAATCCGCCCATATGTAGTAGTGTCTTTTTCCTAAAGTTGATCTTCTTTTTAATGTCCTCAAATCCTCGCATCTCTAGGAGAAGAAGAGGATTGTCTCCTGAAATTACTCTTATCATTGAGATAGAAAGAAGGAAATATATTCTGTCAACCCAACAAGGTACTCTAAGGAGATTTTTTTATGATTCGTCTAGTTCACCTCTCTCAACCTCACCCATCATTTACAAAATGGCATCTGTGGGTGGATCTGGTGGCACTGGAGGGGCCTCAAACTTCGACCTCATCAATAATTAGTAGTTTTTATAGTCTTCATATTCCTGTCCAATCAACTACTAGCCTTGCTAAGGTCATAAAGAAGTATGGGTTTTTTCAATTCGAGGAATATGCTACTACTACCCTGTGGCATGTATCCTCTCCCTTGATATGAACAATCAAATGATAGCATATGAACAATCAAATGATAGCATACGCACGAAAGGGAAATGTCCCTTCACTTACTCCTAGGGCACCATATTATTCTTCACCATCTTTTAGGAATACTAAAGAAAACAAATTTCATCCCAAATCCATCATGTCTCGCAGTTGGTGTAACTTTTGCAAGGAAAATCATGAGGAAAGTACTTGTGAAGTAAAGAAGAGTGCCAGAGATAAAATCTTTGGAAAAAATCCTAAAACCACCATTGCTGTTTTAGATTGGGCAGAACCAGAAGATGTCATGATCATAAACACTAGGAATAAATCTATGCTTCAAAAGGAAAATATGATCCCCCTCGTACTTATTCTATCCCAAGCTCATCTTCGCAAGCTGCTATTGTACAATCTACCAAAACTCCTGTCATTCAAGGAGTTCCCTCCCCTCTTCCCTCTTCCAAATATAAAATTCTCAACCAATTGGGTAATATCAAGGCCGATGCTACTCTTCTGGACATGGTTGCCATCCCTGAACAACAAAAGCATCTAAATTTTTTTATGGAAGGAAAAGCTTCCACCATAGACAATATATATGAAGAGGCAAAAGAAGAGGATTCTATTGTAAATAAATTAGGTGTAAAGTGTAAATAATTTTAGACACCCTGTAAAAAACCCTCCATTTTTCATTTTTGTAAAAATTATGGATAAGATATCCCATTGTTTCCTAATTGACGGCGGTTCAGGCCCAAGTGTAATGTCAAAAATTATTATGGAAGATCTAGGCTTATCATGTACTAAGAAAAATTCTAGAAGCATGCTCTCATATAATAGTCTACATCAATCGACTATAGGTGAAATCAAAGACGTGACTTTGGTTTGTGCGCACATCCTGAAATAAGGACAACCTAAACCCTTAACATCCAGGTAATTGACATGCCAGTAAGTAACTATTCTATCATCTTAGGAAGAGACTGGAAAGCCTTGACAGGTGGATATCTTTCACTTGACAGGACACACTTATCCGTTCCTCGGAATGGAAAGAATATTATAGTCCTAAGGGAAGGAAGAATCTCACCATACATAGAGAGCATTCCACAACCTAACGTAAACTATGTCGAGGAGGACTTAGGAGTGTACTCCATATTTGCGGATGAGGATGACACTACCCTAGAAAAAATTGATCTGGAAGATGATATGTGGCACATGCATTTCGATGGCTCATGCTCCAACAAAGGTAATGGAGCTGGCATTATATTATACTCACCTATAGGTAAAATTCACAACTTCTCCGATAGGTTAGAATTTGCTTGCACGAACAACATCACTGAGTTTGAAGCATTATTGCTAGGCATTGAAAATGCTTATAATTTAGGTTGTGGACACCTTACAATTTTTGGGGACTCTGAACTTGTTGTGAACCTTGTACATAAAATATACTCTCCTAGCAATAAGTTAATGAAATGCTACACACAAGTTGTTTGGATGCTTATCTTGAAGTTATTACCATTTAACATCACCCATGTTAAAAGGGAACTTAATTCAATCGCTGACAGGTTAGTTCTATTTGCAGCCTCTCCTACTCGACAACTTCTGCCACAAAGACCTGATTGTACTTTTCAATCTTTATATCATCCTCATATTCTTGGCAATGCAGAATCATGGTAGGTCTTTCCTAGGGATGAAGGCATATGTGATTTCATACAAAATGAACCATATAAGCCCAAGGAGATTATATCCATGGAAAACAACAAAATTTGGAAAGGCTTGACTCCTCTAGAAAGTTCATTTTTCATCGAGTGATGTAGGCAACAAAGAAAAACATAAAGAAGAGGAGTAAAAAAGGAAAGTGGGTGAAACCATTCCTTGAACATTGGAACACCTGATTCCCCAAATAATGTTAAGATAGGTGCCCAATGTACCGATGAAGAAAAGCTAAGGTTCACTGAGTTACTTCGTGAATTTCAAGATGTTTTTGCTTGGTTGTATGAGGATCTTCGTGGTTTTGATCATGCTCTTATACAACATTCCATTCCTATCAAGGAAGGTATAAAACCAGTTAGGAAAAAACAAAGACCTTTTAACCCCGCACTTGAAGCTACTATTAGGAAGGAGTTGGAAAATTTTTTGAAAGCTGGGATCATTTTCCCTGTTAAGTATTCTGAGTGGGTTTCTAATTTGGTTCCCGTTCAGAAAACAATTGGTCAGATCCGACTATGCGTTGATTTTCGTGCATTGAATAAAGCGAGCATAAAAGGCCATTTTTCTCTCCCTAACATGGAAATGATTTTGCAACAAGTTGCAAGGTCACAAATGATGTCCTTACTTGATGGTTTTTCTCGTTATAATCAGATCAAGGTAAAAATGACTGATAAATACAAAATCACTTTCACTACACGTTGGAGCACATTTTCTTATGAACGCATGCCTTTTGGCTAATCTAATGCAGGTGCCACTTTCCAAAGAGCTATGCAGATAGATTTTGACGATCTGATCGGTAGGATTATTTAGGTTTATCTTGATGACTTGACTATATATTCAAAGAACCGATTGGATCATTTTGGTCATCTTAGAAAAGTTCTCATGCGATGCAAAAAGTTCAATATTTCTTTACATCATTCTAAATATATCTTTGGCGTTACCAAGGGAAAGCTCCTTGGGAATATTGTTTCTGATTCAGGAATAAGCATAGATCCCGAAAGGATCGCTACTATTCTGAACCTTCCCACCCCCACTTCCAAAAAGAAGGTTCAAGCCTTTATGGGCATTATCAACTTTGTCCGTAGATTTGTTCCTGATTTTTCTTTAATGGTCAAACCAATTCACAATCTTCTCAAGCAAGATCACTCCTTTTCTTGGACTGAAGACGTCGAGAATTCTTTCATAAGGATTAAGAAGGAAATCAGTTACGCATCAGTTTTGGCCAATCCGAACTATGAGAAATATTTTATTATATACACTAATGCCATTAAGGAAGCAATTTATGCTATTCTCGTACATTGTGATGACCAGAATAATGAAAAAACAATAGCTTACATGAGTCAAATCTTATTAGATGATGAATTCAAGTATTCTTATATCGAAAAACATAATTTCTCTCTTGTTAAAGTTGTGGAGAAATTTTGCCACTTTATCCTAGGCAAGCACACACTGGTAAAAGTCCCTTTGCCTGCTATCAATTTTTTTCTTTCACAGACTTATTTTTCAGGGAAGCTTGTACATTGTCTTGCCAAGATCTAGGAGCATGATTTAACCATCATGAATTCAAAAACAATTAAGGGACAATACTTATCCCTTCACTTGGCTCAACACGTTGAAGCAAGTGAATAAATTGATGAACAAGATAATCCTCTTTCAACACTATTTTACATTGATAGTCGAACCCTTCCTATAGTTGAACATCCCTGTTATAAAAATCTGGTGTATTACTTGCAGTATCAGAAATGTCTAGATAATTTAAATACTCATCAAAGGATAAGGCTCTGTCTTGAATCTTCCAGATATATTATTTTAGGAGACTTCTTGTTCAGGAGATCTGTTGATGGTATATTACTTCGATGTGTGAAAAATGAGGAAGAAAAAAAACTGTTACCAGAAACCCATGGATCTTCAGATTTTGTTATTCACGTGGGTGGCCACTTTTCTACTAAAACTACTGCTTTTAAAATCATCATAAAAGGGTATTACTTGCCTTCAATTTTTCAAGATCTTGTGACAAGTGCCAAAAATTCACTGGGAAAGAATGTCTTTCTGCCATGCCTTTGCAACATGTCCTCCCTGATTTTCCTTTTTCAAAATGGGGTCTGGACTTTATCGGTCCTATTAATCCTCCATCTTCAACATGGTAGGTTTTTATCTTGATAGCCACATATTATTTCACCAAATGGACTGAAGTTGTCCCACTTAAACACTCACAGGATGAACATGTTATTTCTTTCCTTGAAACTTATATTTTCTCTAGATTTGACATTTCTTTAGAAATTATTACAGACAACGGTCCCGCTTTCATTTCCGCTAAGCTGACTCATTTTCTAGCTAAGCTGGGAGTCAAACATTTCACCTCATCAGCTTATTACCCTCAAGGAAATGGGAAAGCCGAGTCTACTAATAACAATTTGGTTAGGATCATCAAGAGGCTCATTGAAGATAAACCTCGTCAATGGCACACCCTCCTCACTTACTCCCTTTGGGAAGATCACACTACTACAAGGGTAAGCATAGGTTGCACTCCATTTCATCTTGTTTATGGTCAAGAAGCTATTTTTCCTACCGAGTTGGAACTTTATTCTCTACGACTGATACTACAGATCGAGGAATTAAATTCTTCTAATGTATCTCAAATGATAAATGCACTATTAGCTTTAGAGGAACAAATGATGTTTTCCTTGGAGAACATAAATAGAAGACAACAAACCGTAAATAAATATTTCAAAAAAAGCGCAAAAGCTGTCAGATTTAAAGTAAACGAGAAAGTCTTGCTTTGGGATTCAACCCATGCTAATAGAGGAAGACATTCGATGTTTCAAAAATTATGGCTGGGTCCTTTTAAAATCGCTTTTGTCATGGGCGCATATTCTTATCTTCTAAAAGACTTGGAAGAGCGATTATTTTCCTATAGTACCAACGGTTCCCACTTGAAACACTATGTGGAACCAGTTTGAAGGTTGAACGCTGCATGAAAGACAATGTTGTATCATAATTTTTTGTTTCACTTCTTTGATTTTGCTTTGTTGTTTTTGTTTTTCTATTATTTCATTTATGTTGTTTTTCTTTTATTGCTTTCTTTTTTTTTATCATAAATAAACTTTGGAGAAATTTTGCCCCAACGATGTTATTCTGTAAGTATTGTTAATTAATAACAATCGAGTTACACAACTGTCATGATGTCCCCCTTGAAGATATCACTGCAATTTATTTCTGCTTCTAGTACTGTTGTTAGATAGATGATTAGATTTTAATCCCTACTTTCTGCTATCCCTTTCTTCCCCCCACCCTGATATTCAAAAGAGAACACTAGAAATTTTTCTCCTTAAAACAATAAACACTTTCACTGTGACCAATCAAATGTTATGCATACATGAACAAACCCCTCATACGTAACACTTTTCATGAGCTATTCCCAAAGTCCCAGATCATTTCTTCCCTTAAACCACCTCATTCCCCCTATTGCATAATCATTTTGGTAAATGATTCTTTGATCTACGGTTCACCTAGTCTGCAAAACTAGAAATTCTGAGTTCTTAATATGTTGGAAACATATTTCCCTGTGGAGTCACCAGTTTGTTGACTTTTAAAAGCGCAACGATGAATACTATGCTCACAAATGATTGTCAAGCTTTATTATTTAACTACATTAATAATATACTAGTAGGTGGGACCCCCTTGTTAGACTTATGGCACTATGGTGGATAAGAAACACTTATATTTTGTTTGCCTATGTGATGGTAGCAACACAATTTTCTATAGTTCATTTGTTTCAGATCATGGTTTAAAATGTTTATGGTAATATATGGTGGTTGGGTGATTAAAACATGGAGATAAATGGTTTGGATGATCTCTCATAAAATATGATAATGCTGCCCTTTTGGATGAAAGAGTTATACTCCAAGTTTTAATGTTGTGTATTGTTCATGTCGAAAGTTGGGTGATATTGACCCTTGCTACTATGGTTATGCACGATGTTTGAGTTGCATAGTGGTTTGTGTTCCTAGCATATTGACATTTGAAGGAATTTGATATTGGCAAGAGGTGGAACACCTTGGACTATCGTGCACTTTGCAAAAGAAATATGGCAATTTTGGGGTTTTGGTTGATTAATGGTTTGAATGTAGTGCTATGGTGAGTTGGATAGTGGGCTTGGATTGTACTAAAAATTCAATGAAGTCTAAAGGGAGAAGCAACGTGCAGTAAATGCACGTCACTCAAATTCCCCTTGAGCTTGTCACCCTAGTCATTCTTGAAAATTTTGCTCTGGTAGTTGTTGTTGCTCCACCTTGCTCGATCGTGGAGGAAGTATACAGTCTTGGTTTTTCTCCTCACGGAGACTTTTCCAGGTATGGGTTTTCTTAATTTTCTATTCATGAGAGTTACTCTGCCCTTTGAATCAAATTTTGGCTCTAGTTGCTCGTGGTCTGTGTGATTCTCAAGCTGTTTGATGTTTTGGAACTGTGTGTTATGGTTTCATTTTTGGCTCCCTGTGGTGGTATTTATGGGGTTGTTGGATTTTAAAAGTTGGTCACGTGGTCCTTGATATGTGTAATTGTTCACTAGAATTGTTGAATAAATATTTCAATGGAGCCTGCTTGGTCATGTCTTGGTTTTCGGGTCAGGCCTCTCTGTCGAAGTTGGTTATCACAATTTCCCTAACCTCTGGGATTTGCGAATGCCCCACCTATATCTTGACATTACTGGTCTCTATGAATAATTATTCCCACACCATGTTAGACTCTGTGGTTTTTTATGTGAACTATGATGGAAGATTGAAGCATTTAGTGCGTTGTCTTGGAAAAACCCTCAGTTGTTGGTTTGCTTTATATGACGCCATGTCACCATTGCTTGGTAAACATTACATATCATGAAGGCAATTCTACCTAGAATTTTATGAAAGCACTGTGCGTGCCTTTTGGTTGGGCACGAGTTTATATTTGGTTGCTCATTATGAAGTGTTGCTAAAAGGGGTTGGCTTCAATTGTTTTCTTTTGGAAATTTCTATTGTTTTGAAACCCATACAGCTGAAAGTAATATTACATGTTATTTTTGTATGGTAAATTATGATAGGGCACCTACAGAATGAGTTGTCCGTGCCATTCAAATGCCAAACTCTCTGGTCAAACCGCTTGTTGTCTCTTCCACTTGATATCTTAAACCCTGAATATTACATTGATATTGTATTTACTCTAGTTTGAGGTAGATGGGATAACTATGCGTGCTCGGTTACTTGGGAACGATTTTGTTAGGTCCCTTGTTTGGTAATTCTGGAAGAGATCTGTACCCACCTATTCATTTGAAGCTTGTGATCAAAGTATTGAATGCTATTTTTGGTTCAATCATTATGTCGATTGTATAAAAGGGACACCTCTGTTCAAAATGTTTGAGGCCCGAATAAGAGTGATAACGTCCATAATGATTGCATTGAACAATGGTTAAATAAATGATGGATATGAGTTTATTGTCAAAACTGTACGTGCTTTTGTTGGTTTTAAAGGATTAAGTATTTGAGTTAATGTTATGGTTGTGGCTCAAAGGCTATTGTGGTTTCTTATAGCGATTACAATGTTGTTCATTATGATTGTCATATAATGATAATGTGGATACAATGGCTACTATGATTAAATAATTTTGGGCATATAGATTATTGTGTAAAATAATTTGGAAACCTACAAGCAAATTTGTCAAAGAAAATACCAGTTTGGATTATTGTTTTGGAAAAGGAACACTTGTTAAACATTGAAATTCTAGATAGAGATATGTTTTGGTTGCATTTAAGGTAGCATGTTATGATTTGTTTTCAATTGAACAATATCCATATTGATTCCCTATCATTCTATCATTTTTCACTAATTACATTCCCCTCATAATCCCTATTTCACTTATTGCATCCCTGTTCTGTGATATAAATTTAAAAAGGAAAAGTTTGTGTAGAAGCGACAAAGGTATAACATAGCAAGGGATGGTGACTGATATTTTGATATTTTTATACACAGTTAAATTGTTGGTTAATTGATTGAACAATATTCGTATATTGATCCCCTATTAATATACCACTTTTCTCTAATTACACTCCCTCCATATTTCCCATGAACCCTATCACCCCTGTTCACTTGGCAATTAATGAATGGTTTGCTATGGATGGAATTGCATGTATATTGTGTCAATTTTTGAGTTAATTTTTTATTCATGTAAGAGGATTGTAATGTATGGATTATTAAGAGCTTCATTACTAATGAAATGTTGCTACAAAATGAGTGTTTTCAGTAGGGGTAGAAATGGTCGAAATAACAGAGGCATGGGAAATTAGAACTGAGGCCATAGGAGGCCTAGAGTTTCTATCCATTTTGATGTTGATCCTCAAGAATTGAACCAACTGTTCCAAGATGGGCTTGTTAATTGGGTTGGCCATGGAATAATGCACCCTTGACCAAAAAGACCCCCTTTCCATCATCCTTAGAATATCCCTGGCATTTCCATTCCTCCACATGTGTCTTTACAACCAGAAGTCCCCGCAAATGATGGATGGAAAGAGATCGTCAACCAGACTGTCTCTCACCATCGTGGTTGGCACACTATGCCGTTGCCTTTACCACCACCTGTCAATCCCAATGTCCAGATTTCCCATGCTGTTTCGCCAGTTCAGTCTTCACATGCCAGTAAGAGATTAAAAATTGATATTCCCCAACTTGTGCAAGACGAAGGAAAATCAGCTGCCTCCCCTTCTTCTCCCTCCAATGATTCCTCGAAATTTGTGTCTTCCTGCATGCATTTGAAGGACGACTATTCCTATGTGATCAACAAGATACAACCTCAAGGGTCTAATCAAACACGAGCTACTTCTTAGAAGTCTAAAGGAAATAATAGTGAAAAAATGAAAATTGCCTCACAAAGTGGAAAATATGGTTTTTAGATTATGTTTTTATGATTTCAGTTGATGAAGACAGTGCTTAGTGGTTTTCAATATTTTTGGACAACAAGCTCTGTTTTGGTATTGTGTGGATAATGTGGATATATATATATATATATATATGATATAAATTATTTCTGATATTTAAATATCCAGTTTGAAAGACATTTAAGGGAGCTACAAGAGTGGCATATGGCCAAAATGATTATCCTTTTTTGTGTTATATTTTATGATTTAAAAGGAAGGAATACCAAGAGTCACAAGGGGTTCCACCTACCTAGTTATTATTAATTAAGACCTTTAACTATATTATTATTATTTATTTCTCCTAAACTAATTAGTTAAGTTAAATCAACTTAACTAAAGAAAGTAGATGAACTACTTCAACTTATTTGGAAAGAATAAAAGCTGAATGAGAAGAGGAGAATAGAAGGAGAAAGCAAAACTAAGGTTTTCTCTTTGGTTGCATGAGATAGTTTCAGTTTTCTTTCATTTATGTGTTTATTTAAAGCCCAATTCTCTTTTTGATAGCATGGTCTTATTGTAGACAACAAGGTTCAATACTGAACCAAACTTTTTTGACGCTTGTTTTAGAGGTGTTGATCCATCCTTAATAGTCTATGTATTCTTGTCTGTTTGTGAATTAAGTTTCATGGCTGATAAATTATATCTTGCAGAGTTAAAATGGTAGTAGTTTGTGGCAAGTTGATCCAGATTATTAATTTCAGTTTTACTTTATTGTCAAATTCTTTTTGTATGGTGTTCATCGAGGATCTCTAAATTAGACTTTGGTCCATTCCCTCGCAGGGGTTTTGTAAAGAGAAAAACACTTTTGATATCTCAGAATGAAATAAAATCAGATTGCTATTCTGTCTCATATATATGTGTATTTGTGACTTTGTTACTTTTCGCTTTTGATCTCCATGTTTACTTTATCATAAAATATGTGTACATTACAATAACTTATATAAAATTTATTTTATATTGCGATATTATTTGCATTAATAAATCGACCTCAATCCTTGTAATTAATACTCGCAGATTGGGAGAATATTTCGAGGCAATAAAACCCCGGGTGACATTCCCGACTATCTTCTTCTAGCTAGGCAAGATCTGAAAATGATTGAGTAAGGTAATTCATATATTTTCCTCAACAAATGCTTTTCCCCAATTTCTATAATTCCTTCAACAATTCAACACTATGTGGATACACCAAAGTAAGACATAAGAGATTTAAATAGTTGCTCTCAATCAATGACTCCATATTGTTGTCAATCATAGCAAATCATCTTGTTTGATTATCACTAATTTATTAGTAGTTAGATGCATACAATGTTTTATTCTAAGGTGCTTTTCCGCCTTTTGTTTATGAAATTCTACAAAATCTAATTTGCTTACCTCATTTACCATTTTGTAGGCGATAATAGGGATTAATAATAATTAAAATCTAATGTTACCCTAAACTCTCTAAAATTATTCCAATGATTTATGTCATCTAGTGAAAATTATTTAGTTCAACTTGGGTAATTGAAAGTATTTTCTCCTTGGTAAATAATTATCATTATTTATATGGTAGTTTATATCCTACTCACCATCTGAGGACATTTATGTTAATCACAATTGTAACAAGAGGGTTCTATATTCTAGGGATAGTCCAATTGTGATATGTTTTGTTTGGTCTTGGTAATTTCACTACCAGTTAAACAAAGATCCCATTCAATTTCACTATGATTATTCCACCATGATTGTTTTATGATTATTCTACCGTGATTATTCCACTATTACCCATCATAATTATCCCATGATGACTATTCCATGATTATAAGTCATGATTATCCCATGATGACTATTCCATGATTACTTGTCATGATTATCCCACTATGACTATTCCATGATCATTACATAATCTACACATTTATAATTTCTCATGTAAGGGGGAGGTCAACATCCTTTAATTTTGTTTAATTTAGACACAAACCCTTTCCTCTTGAATTTACTTTAAGAAAATATAATTTAAATTACATAATTTGAATTTATAATTGAATCATTATTACTGAAGTATGGAGGATAAATGGATAGAAGGTTGATCAAGGCTATGAGGTTTCGGGTCTCTTTTCCTTTAGCGCATGACCACAGGTCACTAATGTGGCCTGAGGACCCCCCTTCCTTCTCCACTACTTTCCCGTATCGAGTGATGTTTCTTTGGGGTTGGAGCCGTTTTTCTGTAGTTTTTTTCTACCTCATTCCTATAGCTTGACGGTTGTGTTTTGTTGCTTTCTGTAGTTTGTGTGGCCTAGTCGTTTTCAAGGTTTTCTCCCTCTAGTAGTTATTTCTACCTACGAGGATGAGGTGGATTATTCGTCGGACCTTGTGGTTGGTCAGGCTTTGTGGAGTGAGCCAATTGGCTCTCAAGCTTCCTTCTTGCCTAAATTTCTTTCCAAATTCACTGACCTGATGGACCGACCTCAATTTGGTGGTTTTTCAAAAGGTATTTCCACCATCTTTTTCTCCTCCCAGAGAACCTCCCTTCCCTTGGCCATTTTTCTTGCATGGGGTATAGGTTTGGCGACGAGATCTGGACCAGTTTCAGGCTCAATGGTGGATGGGTCTTTCTATCTCGGCCTATAGGCACTACCTTCTCTCTCTCCAAGTATCCAACCCTGTGCCACCAATCGAAAAAGAGGCTTTCTTTGATCTGACTTTCAAAACTCTGGTTTCTTTTGATCAAGGTTTGTACAATCCCTCTGGTGTCGTCGCCTCTTTGAGCCTTCTTGATGCAGACCCCCTACCTCACCCTTTGGCAGGGTCCATGACCTCCTGGGCACT
The DNA here is from genome assembly GCA_010110895.2 of Picea sitchensis. NCBI lineage: Eukaryota > Viridiplantae > Streptophyta > Pinopsida > Pinales > Pinaceae > Picea > Picea sitchensis. The sequence continues at coordinate 55,291 of SNQJ01S0016643.1, forward strand.
AGATCATTCCTTCCTGCTGAGCCAAAATAACTCTTTGGTTGTGGATGGAACCGTTCGAACAGATCCACAGGTCCCTTCATCCCTGACGCTGGCTTTGAGAAGCCCTGCGTGCACACCACCCTTTTCAGCACCCTTCTCCCTTTCGTGCCAACAGATACCTCTGCGTTGACTCCTTTTCTCTCTCGTGACCTCGGGTTGTGAATCAAGGCTCTATACTATGCGCCTTTCGTGTTTCAGAAGTTTGGGACTCCTATATGCGAGCTCTCCATGACTCCCTATCTTTTGAAATGCCGAAACCCGAAAAGGGCCTAACGACTCCTCCTTTAAGCCTTCTCCACACGACCCTGTCCTGTGGCCTAGGGATACTCCTCCGAGTGCTTCGAATTTCACGATTTGGGGAATCGAAATGCAGTGATCCTGCTTTTCCTTGCAAATCCCCGAAACCCTGAGACTCGATACCTCTCGGATCTACGATCTAGATCTGTCACTTGATCAATGGACCAGATCAAATCCCGACGATCTCCTTTTCAAGATTTTGCGGAGTCTTCACCTCCCAACTCCTGGTGACCAAACTCCCAGTGACTTCTGAATCTCTGCCACGCATCCTCCAAAATGAATGATTCTGATCCTTTCGCTAAATCCCCTTTCGCGATTTTGGCCCGATCTTCTCCTTCATTTCCTCGATGCCGAAACGCTGACCAACAACCACGTATCCCCTCCAATGGACGACTGTAACTCTTAATCATGATCAACAATCATGATATTTTTGGGATGATCAATGGTCATGATCAAATCCTGACATTCTTCCTTTCGGTAATTTGGGAGAGTCTTCACTCTCGTCTCCTGATAAACAAATCCACGGTGGCTTCTGGATATTCGCCACGTTTCTTATAACGATGGACAATTCTGATGCTTTCAGGACTCTCATGAGTCCGTTCCACTTTGGATACACAAGGTTTAAACCTAATGTGCCTTCCTCCATAGCCGATGGCTATTGGTCCTCTGTATTAGATCTAACAGTCTGTGGTGCTCCTCCTCCTGATCTTTCCCGTCTCTCAGACTTAAAAGGTTTTCTAAGTGTCGAAGACCTCAGCCTTCAATTCTTCCCTATTGAAGATCTATACTCAAAAGTGTTATCCTTCCTGAGATTCGTCCTCTTTGAATATTCGACCTCTTACGCACATCTTGCGTTCAAAGATCTCAAATAACTCAGATTCAAGGAATTTTCTTGAAACGAAAATACCTTACGCCCACCTGGCATTCTCTTAGGTTATCCCTTCGAAACTTGGCTACTTCTAGCCTCTATGCGTTCCTTGCACTTGGATCCTCAAGTTTCCTCTGTCCTCTCTCTGAACCCTTCTCTCTTAGTCATTTTAAGACTTAGTCAACACACACCTTGCGTTTTTGAATGCACACCTTGCATACTCGTTTCGGAAGAGAAATGATTGGAACTAATCCACTTTCGTTACAGATTCATGAAATCGTCTTCTCAAACTCTCATACAGGAACGAGAATGAAACAAATACCACATACATAATGAAATATTCATGCAATCACATTCAGATAAACACAGTCCAATTTGGGACAAATTTTCGTCTGTTCTATTCATTCATAAAAACGAAAAATACACATGGTGTTCCTCTGCTCTATTCTACTCTAGTTTTACTACAATCCTTTCATACTCTACTTTGTATATCTCTATTACAAATTGAAAATCAGAATATCTAAGGACTGGCTTCGTGAGCTCTCTTGTCCTGTTATGAAATCTATCATTTCAAACTTAAAATTGTTACCTACTCTGTCCCATTACAATAACTACTAATTACTATCAGACAAAGTCAACACTCCATGTCTGTGATTTCTTATAGTCCTTAGAGACTTTTCAAACAAGTTACAATATTCAAATTGCTCAATAAAATATCTCAACAACCCAATTAAATTCTGAGTTAATGCCCGATTTGAATTTCAGGTGTTGCTGAAATCTCTTATGATTGCCTCCACGTGTGCGCTGTCGACCTTGAAGGCGATGCTCCTGCATCATACTCCCCTAGTTAATTATTTTTTTTATGGACTCCTATCTATGAGCTCCTACACTGTCTTTCCATGCTTCAAAATATCAAGTTCTGTGACCCAACTTGCATCTCCCATTGGGTGATCTTTCCATTTCACCAGATACTCATGATATGTCTTCCTCCTGATTTTCTTTCCATCTCTCTACATTCGCTCTGCGTCTTATAGGAGGCATGACTTCACTGCGTCACCTACAAACACAAATTGAAAATTTCCTTGATACCACAAATGACACCAACCTTCCTCCTTTTCATTTGTCTGTTGTCCACAAACAAACTCAAAATATTAGTTCTGATACCACCTGATGCAGACCCCCTACCTCACCCTTCGGCAGGGTCTTTGACATCCCGGTCACTGGATCTTTCCTTCCTGCTAAGATAAAATATCTCTTTGGTTCCAGCTGGTACCCTTTGAACAGATCCACAGGTCCCTTCGTCCTTGACGCTAGCTTTGAGAAGCCTTGCGTGCACGCCACCCTTTTCGATGCCCTTCTCTCTTCTGAGCCAAAAGATACCTCTGGGTTGACTCCTTTTCTCTCTCGTGATCTCGAGCTGTGGCCCAAGTCTCTATACTATGCACCTTTTGCGTTTCGGAAATTCATGACTCCTACATGGGAACTCTCCCCTGCTCCCTGTCTTTCGAAATGCCAAAACCCGAAAAGGGCCTAACAGATCCTCCTTTAAGCCTTCTCCACAAGGCCCTATCCTGTGGCCTAGGGCTACTCCTCCTAGTGCTTCAACTTTTGCGATTCATGGAATCGCAATGCAGTGCTCCTCCTTTCCCTTTCAAATCCCCAAAACCCTGAGACCCGATACCTCTCGAATCTACGGTCCATACTTGTCACTTGATCAATGGTTGTTGACCCTTGGTTATGGAAGGAAGCAAAGAATAAGGAAGAAAAGGTGAAAAACAAACTTTGTGGAAGACACAGTAACTGTCATTGGGTCGAAGTGAGCAAAAGAGCAGAAAATATGGAGCGAAGTATGGAAATGAAAGTCGTTGGATGAGGAGATCGAGGATGATAGATCAACAAGGAAGATGGATCGAGGACAACTCAGAAAGTGGAAAAATCCACCGTTGGATGCTTTGGAGCACCGCACAAGAAGGAAGGAAAGACAGGCTAGCGAAGCCCGAAAAAGTGGGTCAAGTTGACCTAGGGTTTTGGCACCTAGGTTTCAGCCTAGGGCTGTTGGTGAGGTATTGTAATGTATAAATAAAGGTCAAGAGGACCCGGGTCCGTTTGGTATGATATTGTTGTTGATCTAGCTCTATTTTTGTGGTGAGATATTAATGTATTGAGAGAGAGAAGTGCTAAGTGAGAGAGACTTCTGGTATTGTAAGATCTTTATCTGTGTGCGAAGGTCAAGTCCTACAGTTGGGTGCATGGGAAAGAGAGAGAAGAAAGAAGATCTGTTAGCTAAGAGTAAAGACAAGAAATGTAGGCTTTATCTTAATAAATCATAAGCACAGTTATGTGGTCGTAGCCCTAGAGAGAGGGTGAACCACATACATATTGTGTTGTGTGTGTGATTGATGCTTTGATATTTGTCACTGTTATATTGTTATTTGCATTGTTGTATTAGATCAAATCTATAACTGTGCAAGGTAGATATAGCTTGGTGAGGGATATATGAATGTTGCCTTGTGTTGTATTAAATCCACTTGATATTCCCCTAGTTGTAGACATCTCTGTCCTGCAACCCCCCTCTTAGCTACTTCGGGTGAGACTACATCTGCTTCGCAGGTGTTGCCGAAAGTGCCAGTAGCTAGGGCTTGTTGGTGTGATCTTCGAGTGAATCCTAGGTCTACCCCTGTGCCAACAAATGGTTCCATTGCTGGGACATGAATCTTCATGAGGGAATGTCAAGGTGGTTCCCATCGAAGACAAAGATTCAGAAGTGGATAGAAGATAAAGAGAGGGACTTTGTTGAAGCCCAAAACAAGAACCCTAAGCTAAGTACTGAATATTGGATACACAGATACATCTTCACCGACATTCATGAGATCTTGTTTGGAGGAATCCATCAGGAGTTGTATGAGTGGTTGGCTAGGTTAGCAGATACCCAGTTCGAGATCAAATCTAGAACCCCCGTGGTTTGGATGTCGACGCTGATCCAGAAGGTCAAAAGAGTCAATAACGCTGTATCCAGAGCAATAGATCATTGGTTTGATAGTACCATTGGAGGGTATATCAACGAGTTTGTTGTTGATAGAGTAGAATCATATAGCCAAAGCGAGAGATACTTTTTCAAAGGACCCAGAGGAAAAAATTTTCACTTTTGAAGCTGAGAATCAAGATGTTGTTGCATGAAAAGAACGTCTTGAAGATACAGTAGATCAAGTGGATTTTAAAAGACTAATGTTCAGGAATTAAGACAGTGACAATGACACAAAAGTTGGACATACATGCAGTGGGAGAGTATTCAGAGGGGTTCGCCTTGAGAACCTGTTTAAGAAAAACTATAGGGAAGAGGGTTTCTACAGTGGAGAAGAGACATATTTGACAAATGAAGAACATTCATAACCCTCTAGGATAAAGGAAGGAGAAGCCGAAGAACCTCGCCAGGACAAGCCCGAAACTTCAGGAACTGCGCAAACTGTTGAAGTAAGTACTATTAATCCTCCTGTTATTTCAACAACACTAGGTAATCAAAATAATCAGAATCACCAGAGTCCTCAGAGTACTGTTACTAGTAGCTCAACATCTACTCAAACATGAAACCTAGGTAGCTCTATGGAAGATGAGATGAGGCTCCCTATCTTTAGGGGAGATGGATCTGAAGATCCTGATGAGCATTGGTTTCTATGCGAATCCATATGGAATATTAAAAATGTCACCGATGAAGCTGTTAAAAGGACCTAGTTCGACACTACCCTAAGGGATCACGCACTGAGTTGGTACATGGAGCTTGTCCTAGGACTTGCACAGCCTAAGCCACTGGGGCGAGATCAAGAATGCACTGATTGTAGAGTTCAAGAAACCTAAGTCAGAGTCTCAATGTATTACAGAACTGAAGGAGATCAAGCAGAAAGTAGCCGAGCCTGTTTGGGAGTTCGATCAAAGGTTCAAGACCTTAACAGGTCGATTAAATTTTCAGATCCCATACAAACAGAATAAAGAATGGTTCATCGCTGCCCTCTTACCACACATCAGAGTTCCACTGATGCAACAAAAGATTGCTTCCTAGGCATAAGCATTGGAAATCGCTATGAAGCTTGAATCAACCCCTATGGGAGAATCTAGCTCAGGTATGAGCCAGATCTTGAGCCATCTGACTAGTTTATCTCTGCAGGTCGAGGATATGAAGAAGGATAAGGGGAGCGGAAATAGAGTAGATATCTGGTGTGTAAGATGCAGATCAGAAGGCCATGATAAGGAACATTATCCTTTATACCATGAATATTTGGCCTCAGGAGCACCGATCCCCTTGAAGCAAGTCAACCTGCCCTGGTGCGAAGCATGCAGAAATAGGCATCGCACAGGTGAGTGCTATTACATGCAAAAGTATGTTCAGACTCCGACAAATTTATATTGCACATTTTGTAAGTCTGTGGGGCACAGCGATAGGAATTGTAGGGCCTATGAACTTATACACGAAAGATTGAGGGATATATACAAGATCCAAGGAGAAGCACAACAAGAAGGAAACACTTCGCAATATAACTCCCCAAGAAGAGGAAATTTCAATCCTCATGGTGGATAAAGAGGAGGAGGAGGAGGAGGAGGAGGAATGGGCTGAGGCTGAGGACATATCACCTGTTACAACTGCACACAACCAGGACACTTGGCAAGGGATTTTCAGAATCCTTGCACTACATGCAACTATTGCAGCTCATTCGACCATGTTATAGAAGATTGCCCTATGCTGCTAGCTAAGCTGTAGGAAAGACAAGGACCTCAATAGAATCCAAAAGTGAAATTGATATATGTTGAGCCTTGCGGGGAAGACCCTAAATTCGTTGTTATCACTCGAGGAGGCACTACTACAGGAGACGATATAATGAATCAAGGAAAGATTGCAGAAGACTCAGGTATCAGGAAGGCTACAGAGAAGACCCGAACTTTCGATGCAAAGAAAGAAAGACAAATCTTTGAGGAAGCAAGACAAGAGTTTAAATTAGATCAAGGTTCCTCATAAAAAATATAGCCAGAAATAAAAGAATATGGAATGCCTCAGGCATTTGATCAATCTTGTTCTCCACAAGAGGCAAAAGAGGTAAACAAGCTCATGGAATTTTTATGCACCTGTGTTAAGTTGATTTAGGATAAAGGCGTTGTACAAGAGCTAGAGAACTTAATCAGACATTATGAACTATGAAAGATAGACCCTTTACTGAATAGGGCAGTACATCAAATCGGAAAAAGGACAAGGACAAATAAAGAATTACACTTGAATGCTCAAATAGGAGAGTATGATATAGATTATGTGGTCCTCGACTTAGGGTCGGAGGTCAATGTCATGACGATGAAAACTTGGGCACTGATGGGGAAACCAAAGTTGATCTACTCCCCTATCAGGCTTAGGATGTCTAACTAGCAAGTAGTCAGCCCCTTTGACAGATTGGAACATGTCCTTGTGGACATCGATGGAGTGAGAACGTTCACAGATTTCGAGGTAATTGAAATTGTTGATGATAGTTTCCCTTACCCTGCACTGTTAGGAATTGACTGGGCCTTCGATAAATCCAGAGTGGTTGATTTGAAGAAAAGATGAATGACATTTGAAAGAGATGGTCTTTGGGTCATTTCACCCTTAGATCTAGATGAGGGTCTGCGATATACAGAGCCCATCAGAGAAGAAGACCAAACATATGAACTGGAAAACATATACAAATTGACAGCCAGACAACATGATTACATCAACCCTACAGCCGATGGGAATCTGAGTTGGTGAAGTGACAACGCATGTTCATCAAATTCAGAAGAAGCGTTGGAGAACTGGCATCACCAGATGTATGAAGTATCTACCAGAAGATGTGCCAGATTAACCAGAGAAGTTTGTTGGATCAACACAACAGTAAGTAACTTACCCACATTTGATGGTTTGAACCCTTTAGAAGCCTTCCTATTATATTTTGAAGCAAGTGTACCAACACAATAGAGGTTGTTGGTAATGAATGAGGCCCTGGAAGACACACCAACAAGATGGTGGGGAACCCACAAAAGCAATATTACAGACTGGGTACAATGTCGAACTTTGATGATAACGTGGTTCTCAACACAAGTATAAGGATGCGAAGCAAGGTACACAGGTCGAAGCTGACCAAAAGATCATGTGCAGAGCTGCAAAAAGGCCTAGAGTGGCATTCCCCGAGAACAATGGGTGCATAGATTCATTAACACGCTGGACACAACCCCTATCAATTGGTACCTTCAAGCGGAGCTGCACCTCATCACTGCAGACTGGGAAGGTATGATTCAGAATTTTGTAACCACCTTTTTATTTGAAAGTGAATATCCTTCAGTAGAACAAGAATTATAGATTGTGAGACATAAGGTATTTGAAGAGGCATCTAGCCTCCCTATGGAACAAGAAGAGGACGAATGGACTGTGCCTCTCCAAAAATTGCAGAGTTACTACAACATCAATGCCGACGATGATGATCCCATGAAAGTAAACATCCCTAAAACAAAAGGCCAAAGAGATGTAGAAGGACCAGGAGTTGAGCTACCATTTATTGGTTAACCAATCAAGATTAAAAAAGTCAATATTGGGACAAAGGAGACACCAAAGCTTGCCAATGTCAGAGATTACTAGGATGCTGCTACCATTGACAAGATTACAGATTTGTTGCACAAATATCAAGACTTGTTTCTGACCAAGTTCACTGATATGAAAGGTATCAAAGGTCCTATGGGAGAGATGAGGATACCTTTGAAACCATGTGCGAAGCCAGTCAAGCAAAGACCCTACAGTTTGAACCCAAAATATAAGGAAAAAGTGAATATTGAGCTCGACAGAATGCTAGAAGAAGGGATTATTGAACCTGTCGAAGAGTTGGAGTGGATCAACCCTATGGTGGTACAAGACAAGAAGACAAGAGAGATCAGGATCTGCGTAGATCTCAGGAAGTTGAATGATGCCTGTTTGCATGACCCTTTCCCTACACCATTCACTGATGGAGTATTAGACAATGTGGGAGGCCATGAGGTATATTCTTTTACAGATGGATTTTCAGGATACCATTAGATCCAGATTGCCAAGGAGGATCACCACAATACCACGTTTTCCACAGAATGGGGATCCTACCAATACACAGTGATGCCATTTGGACTGAAGAATGCCTCAACCATCTTTTCCAGGGTGGTGGTCGAAGCATTCAAAGAATTTTTGCATAAATTTTTAGAAGCATACTTTGATGACTGGACTGTGTTTAGTTTGCTGAAGAATCACATTGAATGCCTGAAGTTAATGCTATAAAAATGCAGACAGTGCCAGATTGCTTTAAATCTGAAGAAGTGAATCTTCTTCTCACCATTCGGGGTGTTGTTAGGACATATTGTATGCAAGCAAGGATTACTGGTAGATCCCTCTAAAATCGCCATCATAGTTGATTTTCTACCTCCTACTTCAGTCAAACAACTGCGCATTGTGCTAGGACATACTGGATATTACAGGAAATTCATTAAAGGCTATGCTCAGATCACAACATCGATGGAGAAGCTATTGAAGAAAGACTATCAGTTTGGTTGGACAGATGAATGCCAACAGAGATTCGACACACTGAAACAAAATATGGTGACTACACCCATTATGGTCTTTCCAGATTGGAGCAAGGAGTTTCATGTGCATGTTAGTGCGTCTTCTATTGCCTTAGGAGAAATATTGGAACAAACTGGAGAATGGGATATCGACCATCCGTTAGCTTTTGCTAGCAGGAAGCTATCTACAGATGAATTTAATTACACCACTACAAAGAGAGAAGGATTAGCCATGGTGTACGCGTTGTAGAAATTCCGCCACTACTTGTTGGGAGGACACTTTAAAATGTTCACAGATCACTCTGCGTTGAAGTACCTAGTCAACAAGCTAATGTTGGGGGGGTGAATATGCAGATGGATTCTGTTGTTTCAAGAATATGATTTTGAGATCATAGTTAAGCTAGGAAGAATGAACAAGGGCCCTGACCACTTGTCGAGGTTGGAACATGGTGAAGAACCCACCAATTTGGAGGATACACTGTTGGATGCAAAACTACTCGCCATTAGAAGGACTGATGACCACTTCACAGACATAGTCCAGTTCTTGTCAACATGAATGACACCTAGTGAGTATACAATTCCCCAGAAGAAACAACTAGTGGTGCACACTGCAGACTTTTTACTGATAGCTGGTCAACTATACAAGATGGGACCCGATGAGATATTAAGGAAGTGTGTTATGGAGACAGAGCGACCACTGATCCTCACAGAAGATCATGAAGGCATCGTAGGAGGACATTATGCAGGGAAATAAACTGTGTAGAAGGTTCTTAGAGTTGGCCTTTGGTGGCCTACCTTACACAGAGATGCTAAAGATTATGCCAGAGCCTGTGATGTATTTTAGAGAGTTGGAAAACCATCCCGAAGAGATGAAATGCCATTAGCACCGCAGATGAACCTATAAGAATTTGAAAAGTGGGCCATTGACTTCGTGGGACCTATAAACCCACCAAGAAAACGCACATGAGCACGATACATAATTACTGCGACAGAATACCTGACTAGATGGGATGAAGCAAGAGAAGTAAAGGGCTGTAGTACAACTACAATTGCATGTTTTATATTTGATGACATAATAACCATGTTTGGATTCCCCAAGACCCTTATGAGTGATCAAGGCACACACTTTATCAATAAGACAGTCAAAGCCCTGATTGAAGAATTTGCAGTCCACCATCAGAAGAGTACACCTTACCATCCACAAGCAAATGGAACAGTTGTAGCATTCAACAATATCTTAGAGACCGCACTGACAAAGATTTGCAGCGTGAACAGGGATGACTGGGATTTAAGAGTACCTATAGTACTATGGGCCTATAGAACCACTTGTAAGAAATTAAAAATGCAGACCCCTTTCAAGTTGGTTTATGGTCTTGAAGCTATTGTCCCGATGGAATACTTGGTGCCAAGCTTAAGAATTGTTGCATTTACAGACATGGACGATACTGGCTCTGCTCGCGAGAGGCTTTCACAGTTGGTTAAACTAGAAGAAGACAAATTTATTGCAGGATTCCATCAACAAGTTCAGAAGGAACGAGAGAAGGCTTATCATGACAGGAAAATCAAGAAGAAGGCATTCAAACAAGGTGATTTAGTATTGTTGTATGAAAATAAGTTTACAAAACATCCAGGGAAGTTCAGGACACATTGTCTTGGACCATATGAGGTCGCCTATGTTACCGAAGGAGGAGCTGTGGAATTGAAGACATTGAATGAAGAGTGGAAGGAAGGATTAGTGAATGGGAGTCGGCTGAAGTTGTACTATGACAACCAACTGCCTAACAGACCTCAGTAAAAGCAAGAAGAAAAGGGTATAGGTACCAGGTGCAGTTGAAATTGGGTACCAGACATAGAAAAGACAGTCTGCACAAGGATGGGAAGGAGGCATAGAGCAAAAAGCAAAGGTTGCCTTGTGCAGTCCAAAGTTGAAGTAAAATAGAAGGATTAGATCTGAAGTGCCTCAGGACGAGTCACGGGTGAGTGTTGGGGGCCTGTTGGCCCTTAGTTATGGAAGAACGAAAAGAAAAAGGAAGAAAAGGTGAAAAGTGAACTTCGTGGAAGACACAATTACTGTCACTGGGTTGAAGTGAGAAAAAGAGCAGAAAAGATGGAGCGAAGTATGGAAATACAAGCCGTTGGATGAGGAGATCGAGGATGACATATCAACAAGGAAGGTGGATCGAGGACAACTCAGAAAGTGGAAAAATCCACCATTGGATGCTTTGGAGCACTGCGCGAGAAGGAAGGAAAGACAGGCTAGCGAAGCCCAGAAAAGGCAGGTCAAGTTGACATAGGGTTTTAGACACATAGGGTTTTGGCAGCTAGGTTTCGACCTAGAGCTACCAGTGAGGTATTGTAATGTATAAATAAAGGTCAAGAGGACATGGGTCAGTTTGGTATGACATTGTTGTTGATCTAGCTCTATTGTTGTGGTGAGATATTATTGTATTGAGAGAGAGAAGTGCTAAGTGAGAGAGCCTTCTGGTATTGTAAGATCTTCAGTTGTGTATGAAGGTCAAGTCCTGCAGCTAGGTGTGCATGAAAGGGAGAGAAAGAGAGAGAAAAAAGAAGATCTGCTAGCTAAGAGTGCAGACAAGAACTATAGGCTTTATCTTAATAAATCATAAGCACAGTTCTCTGGACGTAGCCCTAGAAAGAGGGTGAACCACGTACATCTTGTGTTGTGTGTATGATTGATTCTTTGATCTATGTCACTGCTATATTTTTATTTGCATTGTTGTATTAGATCAAATCTATAACTGTGCAGGGTAGATCTAGCTTGGTGAGGGATATATGAATGTTGCCTTGTTGATGTATTAGATGCACTTGATATTCCCCTGGTTGTAGACATCTCTGTCCTGCAACCCCCCTCTTAGCTGCTTTGGGTGAGACTGCATCTGCTTCGCAGGTGTTGCCGAAAGGGCCAGTAGCTAGGGCTTGTTGGTGTGCTCTTCGAGTGAACTCTAAGTCTTCCCCTGTGAAAACAACGACCCAAATCAAATCCCGACGAACTCCTTTTTGGGATTTTGCGGAGTATTCACCTCCCAACTCTCGGTGACCAAACTCCCGGTGAATTCCAAATCTCTGCCATGCGTCCTCCAAAATGGACGGTTTTGATCCTTTCGCGAAATCCCCTTTCACGATTTTGGCTCGATCTTTTCCTTCGTTTCCTCGGTGCCGAAATGCCGACCAACAACCAGATATCCACGGTTGTAAATATTAATCACGATCAATGGTCGTGATCTTTTTAGGATGATCAACGGTCATGATCAAATCTCAACATTATTCCTTTCAGCGATTTGGGAGAGTCTTCACTCTCGTCTCCCAGTAAACAAATCCCTGGTGGCTTCTGGATCTTCGCCACGTGTCTTATAACGACAGACAGTTCTAATGCTTTTGGGACTCTGATGAGTCTGTTCCAATTTTCATACACAAGGTTTAAACACCGTGTGCCTTCCTCCAGAGCTGATGGTTATCGATCCTCTGTGCTAGATCTGACGGTCTGCAGTGCTCCTCCTCCTGATCTTTCCCATCTCTCAGACTTAAAAGGTTTTCTAAGTGTCGAAGACCTCATCCTTCAATTATTCCCTACTGAAGATCTGTACACAAAAGTGCTATCCTTCCTAAATTTCGTCCTGTTTGAAGATTCGACCTCTTATGCACACCTTGCGTTCGAAGATCTCGAATAACTCAGATTCAAGGAATTTTCTTGAAACAAAAATACCTTACGCCCACCTAGAGTTCTCTTAGGTTATCCCTTCGAAACTTGGCCACTTCTAGCCTCTATGTGTTCCTTGCACTTGGATCCTCAAGTTCCCTCTGTCCTCTCTCTTAACCCTGCTCTTTGAGTCGCTCTAAGACTCATTTAACGCACACCTTGCATTTGTGAATGCACACCTTGCATACAAAGTTCAAAAGAGAAACAATTGGAACTGATCCACTTTCGTTACAGGTTCATGGAATCATCTTCTCGAATTCTCATACAGGAACGAGAATGAAACAAATACCACATACAAAATGAAATATTCATGCAATCACATTCAGATGAATACAATCCAGTTTGGGACAACTTTTTGTTTGTTCTATTCATTCATAAAAATGAAAAATACACATGGTTTCCCTCTGCTCTATTCTACTGTGGTTCTACTACAATCCTTTCATAATCTACTCTGTATATCTCTATTACAAAATGAAAATCAGAATATCTAAGGACTGGCTCTGTGATCTCTCTCGTCCTGTTCTGAAATCTATCATTTCAAACTTAAAATTGTTACCTACTCCGTCCCATTACAATAACTACTAATTACTATCAGACAGAGTCAACACTCCATGTCTGTGATTTCTTACGATCCTTAGAGACTTTTCAAACAAGTTACAATATTCAAATTCCTCAACAAAATATCTGAACAACCCAATTAAATTCTGAGTTAATGCCTGATTTGAATTTCAGGCATTGTTGAAATCTCTTCTGATTGCCTCCACGTGTGCGTTGTCGACATTGAAGGTGATGCTCTTGCATCACTTCTTCATCCTTATCAAGGGATCTCTCCTCTTGGAAATGCACTAACCTCTTCCCCTCTTTGGCTCACTGCGGTGGTCGACTCCTTTTCCCTGGGTGATTTAATTTTGATCTTGCC
>SNQJ01S0016643.1:71414-87429 GCA_010110895.2 Picea sitchensis
ATGAATGTATAATGATATTTATTTATACCATTTATGTCACTTCCTTTTAACATTAGGGCCAACCTGACACTTTCTTATTTTGTAATTATTTTCTTTAATTATTTTCAGGGCCTACATGTACTTCCTTTTTCAATTCACTTTGTTATCTTCAAAAATTCATTTCTCCTCAACCACGAGGATCCATGTGACATGCCACATACCACCGGAAACAACATGATGTATACTATCCATTCATGGGTGTTGTATATGCATGTGCATTTTCCTTCATGTCCAAATACCTTTATCAATCTTGCGGTCCAAAACCCATGACTAGGGTCGACATCAATGACAACAATCAATCTTCCAACAATAGGTCTAGAGGGCCGTTCATTGGTTGGAATTTGTGCTCGATAAAGATTATAAATTTCTAGGCATTTGAATCTAATTTGGGTGTAGAGTTTCTATATGAAAATGTTTGGATGGCCTTTACTGTGATAAATGTTTATGGCCCTTACTTAGATCGCCCCCCATACTGGGATTCTCTGATTGGAAAATACTTCTTTCGCTATGATCGCCTCATTCTAGGAGGGGATCTAAATTTCTCCCTAGGTGAAGCCAAATTTTGGGGGCCACGACCCAAACCAGACTCTCTTACAAATTAATTCACAAATCTCCTATATTCCAATGAGCTTATGGATTTCAAACCTGTTAAGCTCACTCCAACCTGGAGAAACATGAGAAGTGGGGAGGACATGATCACAAATCGTATGGAGTATTTTATGATTTTAGAGAAGTTTTTGGATGGTCCCCCTCATATTCATCAATGGGTTGGTAGTGGGGGTGAATCGATCACTCTCCCATATTCATGGAAGTTGTTGGCTCATCCGTGAATCCCTCTAGCCCCTTTAAGTTCAACTCAGAATGGCTTAAGGAGGATAGCTTTCTCCAACTTGTTAAGGACAACTGGAGGCCGTTTGATTGAAATTTTGACATTCCAACCATTGTTCAATTCTCTCAGAATCTAAAGAAAGTAAAGTGAGCTACCGTGGAATGGGCCCATCAGAAGAGTCAAAAGGATGGACAAAATTCATTGGATATCGAAAGAGCTATAAAAGATCTATATGAGTTGGATGGATGGGGCCTAGTCACTCTATACTCTATGGAAGCTTTAAAAGTTCTAGAGCAAAAGAGGAGAAAACTGTTGGAGGAAAAAGAGGCGGACTGGAGACTCAAAAGCATGGCCTCTTGGTTGGCTTGTGGCAATGAGAATACCAAGTTTTTCCAGGCCTATGCTAAAGGAAGGAAGCTTTCCAATGCTATCTGGAGTTTAAATCACCAGTCAAGTAGTCTTGTTACTACCTTTGAGGGGTTGGGACAAATGGGTAAGTCATACTTTCATAATCTCTATAAAGATGATGACAGAGTGTCGATCGCTCACATTGTCAGAATTGTTAGTTTTTTCCCTAGATTTGTAAATGAGGATGACAACAGATCTATTTTTGAGGAAGTTATGAATGAAGAGCTTAAAGAGGTCCTCCACATATTTCAAAAAGACAAATTCCAGGTCAGGACGAGTGGCCTGTTGAAATTTTTATTGGGATTTATGAGACTATTGGAGAAGACCTTTTGGATGTGGTGGAGGAATCCAAAACAAAAGGGCATATTCATGCACCTTTCAACTCAACCTTCATTTCCCTTATTCCTAAATATGAAAATCCTCTCTCTTTGGATGATTTTTGGCCGATCTCCCTGCACAATTGCATTTACAAGGTGGTGGCAAAAGTTATAGCTCGTAAAATAAGAGGTATATTCTCTACTTCTATTTCCAGTGAGAAATTTGGTTTCTTGGGGGGGAGACAAATTTATGAAGTAATAGGGGTGGCTCATGAAGGTTTTTATAGTATCAAAGTGAGAAGGGTTAAAGGAGAAATTATAAAAATAAACCTCTCAAAGGCCTATGATCGGGTTAGTTGGCTATATCATCGCTTGCTCCTAACCCACTTCAGTTTTGAAGTTCCCTTCATCAATTGGGTCATGAGATGTATTACCTCTGTCTCCTTTGAAACCCTTATAAATGGGGCCACCTCCCCCTTTTTTCCCTCGGAAAGAGGCCTTAGATAGGTTTTTCCTCTCTCCCTGCTTATTTTTCTTCTAGTGGCTGAGGGCCTTAGCAGGTCCATTGATCATGCCAAAACACGAGGAGACTTCTATGGAATTCTGGTTTTTCCCAACTTCAAAATATCTCACCTCCTCTTTGTGGATGATATCCTAATTTTATGCAATGGGCTGCCAAGGGATGTTGAGAAGCTCAATGATATTCTGAACCTTTTCAGGGATGCTACAAGTATGCAAACTAATGACATAAAATCTACTCTTTTAGTTCAAAATATGTCAGAGGTAGAGTTGGCATACTACAACTCTCTCTTTTGATATGAGGTGCTTGATATTGATATTGGGTTAAAGTACTTGGGCTTCCCTTTGAAGCCAAACACCTACAGAAAGGTAGACTAGTCCTGGCTCTTGGAAAAAAATTAAATAAGGCTAAAGATATGGAGTTTCATCGTTGTCTAGAGCTGGAAGGTTAGTCCTGGTAAAGTTTGTTTTGGAGGCCATCTCAATATACTAGATGTCCCTAGCCTGGATTTTCAAAGGTGTGCTGGAAAAATTAGAAGGATATACTTTAATTTTGTATGGTCAAGGAGTGAGGAAAAATATGTCTTCCCTTGGGTCAAATGGAAGCAATTGGCTGCTCCCAAGATGCTGGGGGGTTGGGGCTTGAAAAATATTTTCTTATTTTCCAAGACCATTGCATCTAAGTCAGATTGGAGATTGATTAAAACAAAAAGCCTCTGGACTGATGTGGTTTCTCACAAGTATATATTTCTTGATTCTGTGGAAGGTTGGGTCCACAACCCAAATAAGAAGGTGGCTAGTTGTTTCATAATCTGGAAAGCGGTGGTAAACTATTTCATTGTTGTGGGAGAAGGATTAGCACAAAAAATTGGTGATGGGTCAAAATTCAAGATCGACCATGACCCATGGTAAGGAAGTGGGATAAACCATCTTCTCCCTGAAGATATTATGCAACAACTACATGCTCGAGGATTCTTCCATCTTAACCAAATCAGTGACCTTGAAACCACCTCTATTTGGAATCAAGGTTGGTTGGGAGCGGCACAAATGGGTCTGGAGGAGCATCATTATGATAATTGGTCAAATTATATCAGGGATCTCATTTCTTCCCATATTCATATTGTAGACAAAGTAGGTGAGTTGGTATGGAAGCACGTGACTCATATTGCATATACCCCTAAGCTAGGCTATGTCCACCTCAAGTTAGATATCCTTATCCAGGATCCTTTCTGGTGGTGGAAGGGCCTTCGGAAAATTAAATGCCTTATGAAGGTCGTATTTTATGTGGTGCCTCATTGTCAATAAATTTCCCACATGGGATAGCATGACGAAAAGACAGATTGAAGGGCTTGGAAGATGCACTATTTTCCAATTAGAGGAGGAAATTATTCCACATATTTTCTTGGGATGTACTTATACCTTGAAAACTTGGAAGGAGTGTTCCTCACTTTTGAACCAATATTTTCAGTGGAGGGGAGACATTGTGGAATAATCCTAGAAAGACTGGCTATCTATGGCCTCAAACAATTGTATAAAATCTCTTCCTCTCATCGTTAGCTGGAGAATTTGGCTATATAGAAATTCCTCCATTTTCTAGGCCAAGAAGCTCTCCCTAGAAATTAATGTTGCCCAAGGCATCTATGTTTTGGAACATTTTCCTCAAGTTAAAGGATACCCCCCTATGCGGATTCCCCAATATGTACAGGTGGATCAATAGGTACCTTGGGATTTTTTTGATGGGGCTTCACAGAATAATGAACATTTTTGTGGGGGAGGTGCCCTTTTATATTTGTTTACTTCACACTTGTTCAAAATAAAGATGGGATTGGGGCCTGGATCAAAATTTTTTGCAGAAATGATGTCTCTCAAACTCTTAACTCTTTTTGCTCGAGAACATGGTGTATCTTCTTTGCAAATTTATGGAAATCCAATGAATGTGGTTAACTGAATCATAAAATCACAGAGATGTCACAATGTTATCTTGCTTCCACTGCTTGAAGAAATTTTTAGAATTCTGGATACTTTTGATAGAGTGCATATTCATCATGTTCTCAGGGAAAGGAACACATAAGCAAACATTTTATCTAAAGTAGGTCTTCAACTGGATCATGGAAAATGATATATTTCTAAGACAAAGGATGGGGACTTTTTTGAATATTATCATTGAACTTTCATTAAGGAAGGTCCCCCTTAAGCTATATATGGAATTTGATTTTATCTGTTGGGAACTTTTTCTGGTTTCATGCTACAATATACTGGATGTTTTTTTTATCTTCACCTGACTGTATAAAAGGTGCAATATCAATTTTATTTTGGTTGTTCCAGACAACACCCCTTATGTCTTTTGTATATTTTAGGTACTCATATTTTGATGGGATTTATGTCCTTGTTTTATTCAAGTGTGGTCTCTCTCTCAAACCTCTTGATGCACTTTGTGTAGTTTCAACAATACATGCTCTTACATGTATCTACAGATTGTAAATTTTATCCATTTTGGCAAATAAAATTTATGCTTTTTTCTTCGGAAAAAAAATTGAATCATTATTACCAGAAAATGAAAAAGATCAATGGATGAGAAATAAAATTTCTTTGGTAACACTCTCTTAATTGTAGCTTTTGAATTTAACCATATAGAAGTTTCCTTGAACTTCCATTAAGCACATAAATAGTGAGTTATTTCTTTTTCTCCATCACATATTACCTCAAAAAGTCTCGTTAGGTTCTATTTTGCATTGACTCACACTTATGGTGTTGTTCATATTGTATAATGGTTACCTACAGAGTTAGTTGAGACTACGGTACTTTATATAGTTCATGGTTTAATGATTGATTGAACTTGTATTATAATTATAATCTTATGGGTAATATATTAGGAGATTTTAGGGTTTTGGACAAAGAGATTCATCATTATTCATTGTACTTTTAGTGTTTTGGAATTTTAGGGTTTTGTATAATTGAGAAGAGAGTACATAAGAGTCCTCAAAGAGGTTGAGAGATTTCACTCCCTTTCCTGTGATTTTAAAGGGAAGCGCTTGTATTTTCTTTTGTTTTTGTTATGATCAATAATAAAATAGATCTGGATCATGTTAGTTGCATTTCATGTGATTTGTGTTTACTTAGCTTCATGTGTTTAGTTTTTTTGGTTTTTACCGATTAGCACTACAGATTTTGCTAACAAGTGTGATTTCCATGGCAATGATGTGCATCCTCCATTCCTTGGCTAACAATGGTGAGGAAGGAGGATTGTTGCATAAACCCATGGTTGATGGTTTTGTGGAACAATTGGTGGGATGATTTTAAAGTTTGGATCTCTTTTGGTCACACCATCTAGATCAATACCTTGGTACTAGAAAAAGGTGAATAATATCTTAAATTTGTGTAATCGTATTCAATTATTCTAGTTTTAAAATATTAATTTTTGAGCTGTGAATATGAGGTCATGATGTCATTTTGTGGGAAGTTTGTCATGGTTTTTCTTGTAGAGATACTTTTAGTGGTGGTTAGGAGGTCAATCCATTGGTTCTTGTAATTTTCTAAGTATGCTATTGGCTATTTTGGAGGTTGGATGCAATGTTAAAATCTTTTTCATTTAGACCTGGTATAATAGTATAGATAAGAGGCTCACTCTCTCAGATCTGAGGTTAAAAGAGAGGAAATGGTCATATGAGCATTGTCATAGTATTCTTAGGAGCATGAAAAGTATTGGTGTTGGAAATATTGTTGTCATTGATTTCAAAGACAGGGAAAGACTATATATGTCCAAGATAAATATTGCAAGATGGAGATTGTTGGAAATATTGCTTTGGGATTTTTCATGCCTAGTTTGGATAGCCTATTTTTGAAGTCCTTTTCACTCTGAATACCTAGCTCAAATGGGAACGCAGGATATATGGTTGAAATATTATTCTGAGACCTTTCTAACAATATATGACACTCCCTCTAACTCCATAGGAATCATGAGATATAAAATATTATGGCAGGTCAATCCAACCATAACGTACATGCCGACTTAGTCAGTTTTACAAGTCGACCCCATAAGTGAATGAAAAAACACTATAAATATAGGATATATGTGTGCATTTGAAGAGAATCTAAGCATGGAGAGAAAGTACAAGGCACAAAATGGATCTAAGATGCGCAAGAGGAGTTGGTGAGTATTCTCGGAGTCTAAAGGTGCACAAGAGGAGTTTTCTTGGAGTTTTAAGG
The DNA here is from genome assembly GCA_010110895.2 of Picea sitchensis. Lineage (NCBI taxonomy): Eukaryota > Viridiplantae > Streptophyta > Pinopsida > Pinales > Pinaceae > Picea > Picea sitchensis. The sequence continues at coordinate 77,733 of SNQJ01S0016643.1, forward strand.
GTGCACCATGACATAATAAGGTAGATGATGAAGCAAAGTGTGCTATTTTGAGGTTTTGATGCTACATTTTTTTTGTTGGTGCCTCCATCTTGGGTTTGAGAGGATGCACTATTTCCTTAATTGTTTTTTCTCATACTACATTGGGATATACTGCTTCTTTTATTGATGTTAGTGGGAAAAACACAAGGGTGCCAGAAGGATTAATAATGGAACAATGTAGAATAATAAATCCATGCACTGATTTGGATACAATTCAATACATTTAGTGGTCTCCTAGCTATTGGAAATGCTTCAAGAACAACTTTTGATGTGTAAGTATAATATTTGGAGGCAAGAGTTGAACCTAGAAATTGAGATAGATAACACAATGATTAAGATATTGTGTATTATTTTCTTATTCCATTGAATCGAGTCACGTGAATGAGTTAAGGTTGTGCCTTATTACCTTATGTTGCATCCACTTGTTGCCAATGGTCCTATTTCCTTGGTTGGGAAATTGATTACCAACAATTGGATGGTTTTTGGATGGCTCAAATGTTACCATATGCTTTCAAACCCTTGTTGTTCCCTTTCGATGGCTGCCTCAAATTGAATACCATGCTCAAATGATGTGCCAATCCCAAGACGAGATTTATTGATTCTCAAATATGTGATTTTGGAGTGTTACAATTTATATGGTATGATATTCCATCTTGTGATTTTCATCACATTGATGTAGACTTGTCGTTGGTACTCTTGAGCATTGGACTGACTTGGGGGATACATTTTCATGGAGCCCTTTTCTCTTCATTTCATTTGATTACTTGATGGATATGTTTGGTTGGGGAAGTCTTACTTCTCCTTGGTTGGATGGTTATTGTGCTTGTTTCTTGACGATCTTCTCACATGTGCTTTCCTTGTTGATCATCCCTGGATTTCATTTTTTATGGATGTGGAAAATATTATCTCATTATGGTGTTTTGGTATATATACTTATATTTAATATGGATGATGGTTACGAGATATATGTTTCATGGTTGTTGAAGTCTCATAGTGACCTTTTCATGATGATGTGATATTATGTGGTGGCACTAGGAGGGGTGTTCTACACATTCTTCATATGTTGGGCATGTGATGGGGGACACACTTGATGGTTGGATGGGTTAGAATTTTTGTTATGTCCATTTTTCTCATGATATTGTTATGATGGGATGATACATGTTGCCTTTGTGGGATTTTCCTAGGTGACTTATCTTTGTTTTAAAAAAAATTGGAAAAACAATATGGAATTAAAAAAACTAAATATGAAAAAAGAAACATTTACTAAAAAGATAAATTTAAAACTATATATATATATATATATATATATATATAAAGGAAATCCTCACAAAAACTCCTCTGAGTACTTCCCCATGATCCGTGGATGGTAAACAAGGTAAACTGTCAACCCTGTTAACAGAGCATAACCTTGAGGAGATTAAGAGAGTCGAACCCATGTCATCCCTAGTTCATCAGGGGAGAGATCTCGCACCTGGCTCATACCACTTGAGCTAACCCTTGGGGCTTACACACACACAAGAGTTTAATAAATAAATAAATAAATATAAATATTAAAAATATCAAAACAAAATCGTGAGTTTGGGTGGGGTGGGAAGAGTTTGTTTTTTTTTGTTTTCTAATTTTTTAAATTATTATTTTTAATTGTTGGACTTTTTGGAAATAAATTGTGTAGAAGATTTTGAAAAAGCCAATGTTTCGAGTAGACACACCACCCATCATTAGGGAAAAAAGAAGCTAAAGAGTTAGAAAATAGTTTGCTTAGGAGTATATTTATAGGTTAAATGACACAAGATAGTCGTTGAAAAAGAGCCATTGTAAAAATAAAATAAAATAAAAATATAAAGTAACTAATGACAATGCAATTAACCAATTGACCCATAGAGAGGACACAAAACAAAGAATGATTACAATTGAAAAGGGAGAAAGAGAAAGAGGGATTAAAGACTTGGAAAAAGATTTTTAATTAAGAAGGATTTATGTAAAATGGCATAAGAAGTTCAAAGAATAGAACAATAAAACTATATCATAGTAATAAATACATAAAAATATAAATTAGAGTGGATTCAAAATTATAGAATAAAGATAAAAATATGAATTGAATGATTATAAGGAAATGAAAGGCAACGGTAGAAAAGAGGGGGTAGATTGAGAAAAAACAGACTCAAAGGGAGTTTGGGTTGATAATCAAGGATAACAAAAGAATTTTTTATTGCAATATTAAGATAATAAAACAAAACAAAACAAAATAAACAATATGAAAATATTAGGAACAAATAGACTTAATGATCAAGGCAATGTATAATGGGATTCCATGACTGGCCGAGTTTGTAGCCATCTTTACGATTGAAATTATTGGGGTGTTTTTTAATTTCCAGTTCTTCTTGAATGATTATGGAGGAGTAATAGGGTGTTGAGGCCAAAATTTTAGTTTGGTCAAAGAAAATTAGATGATTAGATTTAAAGGAGTGTTCAACAATAGTTGGCTTAACGATCTGGTTGTGGGTGTGTCAAATATGGGTTTTTGAGCCAATATTTAAAGGATCTTTTGGTTTGGACTATGTATGAATTGCCACAGGAGCAAGGAATTTGGTAGACTCTTGGGCCAAACATATGGTCAGATTTGTCCTTAGAAGTTTCGAACAATTGCTTAAGGGTTTTACACGATTTGAAAAAGGTTTTGATATTCTTTTTGGCCAAGATTCTAGAGATATGATCAATGGTACCCTGAATGTAGGGAAGTGAAATGTGAGCAAGGGGTGAAATGATTTCCTGATGATGGGTGGATTGTCCACTCGAAACATTGGACATTTGAAAACTTTCTACACAGTTTATTTCCTGAAAGTCTTACAACAATCACGACTAAATGTGAAAACATACATATTCAAATTGTTTTTTTAAGTTTATTTTAAATTTATTTTATATCTTGTTTTATTTAATAATTATATATGGTGTGTATTTTTTTCACATTTATTTATTTATTATTTTTTTTTAATAACTATATATATGGTGTGCATTTTTCTCACATTTATTTATTTACATTTTTTCCATATATATATATATATATATATATATATATATATATATATATATATATGGAAAGAAGAGAAAGAGTATATATATATATATATATATATATATATATATATATATATATTAATATTTTTAAATCTAAAATGTTTATTTATTTTTCTGTTTTTTTGCATTTGTGTTTTTTCTCCTATTTTTTATTTATTTTTCACTTCTTTTTCCCTTTTTTACGATTTTTTTGCAATAGTACTGGGCTTTTGGGCCATGGTTCCTAAAATGTCACAATTTTAAGCCCCTCAAAAGAGGGTTTTGCTGATAGCATTGTTTTTTGGTTTAGGGGTTGGTCTTAAGATTTTGTTTCCAAGGGTATTGGTTATCAAGGCCATGATTTCAAAAAACTTGCAATTTTATCCTAAAAAAATTGGGGTGGTACTGGGAATGACACCACATTTCAATTTGGCAGTTGATTTTAAGGTTTTACTTGCAACGGTATCGATTGTCAAATCTACAGGTTTCAAAGAAGTTGTAGTTTTAACCTCAAAATTTAAAATGGTGCTATAGTTAGTACCACTTTTCAATTCGATGGTTGATTTTAAGGGTTTTGTCGACAATATTATGATATTGTAAAGCCCATGGTTGCAAAAGGTGGTAATTTTGACCTTGATAAAAAAATAGGTGCTACCGGTGGTACGACTTTTTAAAACATGGGGTTGATTTTGGTGTTTTGACCCAAAAATATGGGGGTTTTAGGGCTAGAGTTCTCATTCTAAGGTCACGATTCTCATCAAGTTGATAACTATGTTTTAACTATTCAATGGTTAAATTGATCTAATTTATTCAAATTAAAGTTGATAGCTTAGTCACCCTACTTTGTATGCTTCATTTTCACACTTGGAGTGGCTATTTAGAGGTTTCTAGTGGTGCGACCCCTTTTGGGCACAATTTTCAAGGCATGTAATATTTTATTGGTTTCTTGGAGAGTTTGACATACTTCTTTAGGGAAAAATATCTTGGGTTTGATCCGAACAAGAGAATAGTTGTAAGACTTAGTTTTTGCAAGGTAATTCAACAATTTCTGAAGGTTATATAGCCTATTGAAGACAATGCAAATGTAAAAGTAAATGAGACGAGAAAATAAAAGAGAGAAATAAATGGAAAATAAAAATAATATTAGGAGAGAAAAGAGCAAGGACCAAGAAACAAAAGGTCCTGCCCTTTGGCCTTCCCATTACACCAGTTCTCCATCTTTATTCCTATACCTTCATTTTCAAATGGTCTTTTGGCCAAGGAGAGGAGGATGCACAAAGATACATTAGTTTCATTGTAACTAGAGATTGTTGGAATACGAGCACTGAACAACCATTGAAAGTTGATATTCTCATTTGGGTTTCCATGGTAAACACTTTGTCTTTGTGTATGGATTTATCTATGCGTGTAGAGTAATTCCTTTTGTGAAAGTAAACTCTTAGCTTTGTTAATGGTTTATGATGATGGATGTCAAAATATAATTTCATAGATCCCTTAGAAATCAATTTCAGACTCCATTAATATTAGTTATTAAATAGATTTTGATTCATGGAACTCATTGAATTAACTACAATAGTTATGGAATGACCACCATCCAATTCTAATTGAATTCTGAGATCAATGGCTTACCATTGAAGAGTTGTTGCATTTCCATAGGGAGTTGCTAAATAGATATTTTAAAGATTTTATGAATGCCAGGTAAATTTTCTTTCTAGAAGCTAGGCATTTGGCTTGTCATTGGATTGATTCTTCCTTGGTCAGGCATCTTCTCTTACCCACAAGTTGTATGGGGTTAATTATTTGTTGAGTAGAGGATCATGCGAGGTTGTATGGACACATTCTTAGCTTCAAGAGAGCTCCATGCAGTGCGCATGACCACACACAACCCGATGGATATTCTCTCTCTTTGTCCCTATCACATGTTGGATTGTTGGTCCTCCAATGAATGTTTGAATAAACACATACTGGAGCAATGCGACAATTTGAAGAGTGTTATGGTATTTATATTTGCTGGAATGATCCTCATACAATGCTTCTTTTGGTTATTGGGCTATTGAATTAAATCATACCAATCAATTCTTAATTGGTAGATACAACTAATGAAATTACTCTTATGGCCATCTTCACTGTATATGTTATAACTAATTTGAGTGTTGAATTATGTAAATTCAATAAACAAAGTTTAAAATCAATATTGATAGTTCGCTTGGGTTGCTAGGTTAATGTCATTCCTTGTGCTTTATTTATGTAATTGATAAGCATCAATATTACCACTTGGCAATGTGAATATGATTATGTTCTTCTACTTGTAGAAAATATTCTCACCTACAACAGTATGGGGAAGTACCTACCTACACCCATGCATCTTGTCAAATAAAGGAATTGACAGATGTGTAGATGTCTAGGTTTACAATTGGATATCCAGGTGCAAATATAAGCCCACAAGAATTTACCCTCAACAAGCACTCTAAATACAATGCTTGGAAGAGTTTGTGCAAACAAATTTGAAGTGTTATGAGTTGTTAAAACTTGATTATTTTCCATTGATTGGTTTGGATTTTCCATATAAAGTAAATCAAGTAGTGAGCCAATCTCAAAACATATCACTTTATACCTATCATTGGATGGAGGCAAAGCCATGTCTTGTGTGTTTGTTTAGTGACCAAAAACCATAATTCATTCTCTAGTTGAATGATGAGAAGATTAAATATTGTTAAGTTTTTAGCTATTATTAGGTTTGTTTTCAATTTACTAGATACCAATAGCATAGGTAGGATCAATGAAAGAAACAAAATCACAATATACACATTATTTATCCTAGGAAACACTAATGGAGGAGAAAACCCAACAAAAACTTCCTTAATATAGATAGCCAATATAATGCCAAGGCAATAAACCAAAACACTAGAGAATATCCAACATTGATCAATGCACCTATCTCTTCCTTCTTCTCCCAACTGCAACTACCAAACTTGTGCACTGGATGATCGAATGAGTGAGTGAGATAATGAGGCACTAGATTCCTTTATTTATATTAGCTGGCAGGTGCTAGAAAGGTGTCTCTTCACTGGGCAAGGCTGACTTATCTTCTTAATGGTTAAAACCTCTTTAATTAGGCCTGGGGGGTGACTTCTTAATTTTCATAATACAATTAGGGTTTGCCCAATCCGCAAAAGGGGATTTGGTCAATTACAATGCCTGACATGATCAATCCACAAACATGGATTGATATAATGAATAATGACTCAATAATAAACAAAATACTCTTTGTAGATATAATATTTCAACACTCCCCCTTAACAAGAAGGGTATTCTACAAAATCATCAAGAGAGAGAGAGGGAAGCAACATCAACAACATCTGGAATACTGACTAGCATATCTATAAATCATCAGAAGTTTTTCTCATCATCAATATCATCATCCACATCAAGGAGCTAGAATGACATCATCATCTGCATCTACATGGATTAGTATAACACTAATACATCATCATCATCAATAACAACACAAGGTTGATACAACATCAACAACAACAACATCACAACACAAAGACTGGAGCATCACCAACATCGGTACTAAGCTAGAAATATTCAACACAAAGTTGGCATCTCAACAACATCAATATGAAGCTGGAAATCTTCAGCACGAAGCTAGAATCTCAACAACATCAACATGAAGCTGGAAATCTTCAGCATCAAGCTGGAATCTCAACAACATCAATATGAATATGGAAATCTTCAGCACGAAGCTAACATCTCAACAACATCAACACAAAGCTGAAAATCTTCAGCATGAGGCTAGCATCACAACAACATCAACACGAAGCTGGAAATCTTCAGCACGAGGCTAGCATCAACACTACTCCCCCTTTCGAGGGAGTTCCTTTCGGACTACACCAAGCTTGTCTTGAAAGTGTTCAAACTTTACACGAGACAAAGGCTTGGTCAACACATCAACAACATGTTCACCAGTGGCAATATAATGGAGCTTTATGGCTCATTTCAACACCATATTGCAGATGTAATGATATCTGATCTCTATGTATTTTGACTTGTCATGGAACACATGGTTCTTTGTCATCTTTATGCAACTCTGGTTATCATGTAGAATCACAATTTCTTCCATCTCCGGATCAAATAGACCTTTCAACAACTTTTGAAGCCATATGGCTTCACAACTAGTGGAACATGGAATAATGTAATTTTCTTTTTCCGTGCTGAGATAAATACTTGATTGCTTCCTACTCTGCCATGATATCATGGATGGCCCTAGACTGAAACAAAATCCTTAGGTGCTCTTTCTGTCAGAGATACTTCCAGCCCAATTTGAATCAGTATATCCACTCAGTCTAAAGTCTTGATCTCCATTATAATTGAGACCGAAATCCAACGTACCCTAATGTATCTCATCACATGTTTTGCATCAACAATGTGAACATGTCTAGGTTCTACTAGAAATTAACTCAAGGTGTTCACAGAAAAACATATATATGGCCCGGTGTTCGTCAGATACATCAATGATCCAATGATTTGTCTATACAACGTAGCATCAACCAATTCTGACGAAGTGTCAACCAGGAGCTTCAACTTTCTTTCCATGGGTGTATTCATGGATTTACACTCCAACATATCAAACCTCTTCAGTATTTCAACTGCATACTTCCCTTTGTTCAGGAATATATTCTCTGGGCTCTTCCAGACCTCAAGACCTAAGAAATAGTGCATTAGGCCAAGGTATTTCATCTCAAATTCTACATCGAGCTTCTTCTTACAATCAATGATGAGCTTTTCTTCTCCAGTTAGAAATAAGTCGTCTACATATACCAACAATATAATAGGCTCATCATTCATAACCTTGAAGTAAAGGTTAGAGGCAACTTTACTCTTGGTAAATCCCAATATCGTCAGGAAACTTTCAATTCTTCCATACCAAGCTTTAGGATCTTGTTTCAATCCGTACAGAGCCTTCTTCAATATACATACATGAGTCTTTATGTCTTCAACTTCAAAACCTTGAGGTTGTTCTATATACACTTCCTCTTCTATGACACTATTTAATAAAGTTGTTTTCACATCCATATGGTGTAACTTCCATTTCATCTTATCTGCAAGGGATATGTAGGGGTATGTTCTTTATATTCGTTGTAACTTCTTTTTCTTTGCATGGGTTCATGGGAAACGCCCCCGAGAATTTTTTTTGCCTCACAAGGTTAAAATCTACATATGGAATCAAAGCTTTATTGGCTTCAGGGGGATGCCTTTATGGTCAAGCATTTGGCTTGGGACTGTGATAAGACTTGTTACAGTGGGAGATCAGTGGTATTGATTTTTCAGGTGAAAAGAAATGGCGAGCAATTTGAAAATGGAGATCGAGAAGTTTAATGGGAAAATTTTTGAGTTGTGGAAGCTTAAGATGGAAGATCTATTGGTGGACAAAGATTAGTGGATCGTGGTAGATATGGGTAATGCACCTATAGGAAATTCAACATATCACTGGAAAAATTTGGATTGGAAGGCGAAGAGCACAATCCGACCCTGTCTCTCAGATTCAGTATTACTGAATGTGTCAGAGGAAGCTACAACCAAGGATTTATGGGATAAGTTGGGGAAGTTGTATCAGTCTAAGTCCCTAGTAAATAAACTATTCATGAGAAAGAAGTTGTATACTTTGAACTCTCTGTGGGTTCTGTTCTTATCATCATAACTTTTCTTTCTGTCCTAGGTAGATTTCAAATTATGCTTAATTTTTATCATTTGGTCCTCCATCTCCTTGAGCAACTCTGGCCCAACTACTGTTCTATCAGATGGATTATCCCAACTCACTGGAGTATTGCACTTTCTTCCATAAAGTGCTTTAAATGGGCTCATCTTCAATGATGCATGATACCCATTGTTGTAGGCGAATTCTACCAAGTGTAGGTAGTCTTCCCATCTTGATGGTTTGTCCATCACATACATTCTCAGTATGTCTTCTATTACTCTGTTCACCCTCTCTGTCTGTCCATCAAACTCAGGATGATAAGTTGTACTAAAGTTCAGATTCATTTTGAATCCTTTGAACAATCCTTTCCAGAAATTCGAGGTGAATTTCGAGTCTCTCTCGGACACAATCGTTTTAGGAATTTCGTGCAATCATGCCACTTCCTTTATGAAAATATCAACAACATCTGCTGCCTTGTGAGTAGTTTTCAGTGGAATAAAATGGGTAGCTTTTGTAAGCTTGTCCACCACCACCATGATCGAATCATGTAGCTTGTCTGTTCGGGGCAATCCCATAATAAAATCCATTGTTACTACTTCCCACTTCCACTCAGGAATGGGTAAAGGTTGCAACAACCCTACTGGGTGCCTATGCTCAACTTTAACTTTCTAGCACTCCATACATCTAGCGATGTATTCAATGATCTCTCTCTTCATACCCGGCCAAAAGTAATGGCTCTTGACCGTTGCTCTGTTTCCTGATATCCAGGGTGCCCTAAATAAGGCACATTATGCATCTCCTGCAAAATCATCTGTTTCAAGCACTGGACATTGGGTACAAAAATTCTGTTCTTGTACAACAGTATTCCATCTGTTTCCAATTTATAAATTTCCATCTTCTGTG
>SNQJ01S0016643.1:88947-105336 GCA_010110895.2 Picea sitchensis
CTTCTTATTCTGCCTATTACAATTGTCTTTTGACCAATCCACAAAAGGGGATTTGGTCCTATTACAATATCCGACATGATCAATCCACAATGGGGATTGATCCTATGAATAAAATATCAATAATAATAAGAATACTCTTTGCATTTACATTATTTCAACACTCCCCCTTAACAAGAAGGGTATTCTTTAGCAACATCATGCGAGAGAGAGAGGACAACATCATCAACAACATCAGGTGGGAGGACAACATCATCAATATCATCTTGGCTGGCGTATCTATAAATCATAAGAAGTTTTCTTCATCAACAACATCGTCATTCTCGAAAGAATGACATCATCATCTGCATCAATATGTATCAGTATAAAAAATGATACCTCATCACAACACTAGGCTGGCCCATCATAGTACTAGACTGGATTTATGTCACAGCTATTAAGCTGGTAGCTCAGTGCAAGTCACATCTTGCTTTACGTCTAACAACTAGGTCAGAAGCAAGGTATACATCATCTTGCTTTATGTATAACAACTGGGTCAGAAGCAAGGAACACATCATCTTGCTTTACGTCTAACAACTAGGTCAGAAGCAAGGAACACATCATCTTGATTTACGTCTAACAACTAGGTTAGAAGCAAGGAATCATCTTGCTTTACGTCTAACAACGAGGTTAGAAGTAAGGAATCATATTGCTTTATGTCTAACAGCGAGGTCAAAAGCAAGGAACACACACATCATCTTGCTTTACGTCTAACAGCGAGGTCAGAAGCAAGGAATCATCTTGCTTTATGTCTAACAACGAGGTCAGAAGCAAGGAACACACACATCATCTTGCTTTAAGTCTAACAGCGAGGTCAAAAGCAAGGAATCATCTTGCTTTACGTCTAACAGTGAGTTCAAAAGCAAGGAACACACACATCATCTTGCTTTACGTCTAACAGCGAGGTTAGAAGCAAGGAATCATATATACTCCCCCTTTTAGGGAGGGTCCTTTTGGACTATACCAAGCTTATCTCAAAAGTGTTCAAACTTTACACGAGATAGAGGTTTGGTCAACACATCAGCAACTTGTTCATCCGTGCTAACATACAGGAGCTTCAAGGCTCCTCTCTGCACCATGTCATGGATGTAGTGATAGCGGATCTCTATGTGCTTCGACCTGTCATGGAATACATGATTCTTTGTCATCTTTATGCAGCTCTGGTTATCACATAGGATCATGGTTGCTTCCATCTCTAGGTCAAATAGACCGGTCATCAACTTTCAAATCCATATAGCTTCGTAGCTAGTAGAACATGTGGCAATGTACTCTGCTTCTGTTGTGCTGAGAGAAATACTAGATTGCTTCCTACTCTGCAATGAAATCATGGCTGATCCCAAACTGAAACAACATCATGAAGTGTTTTTTCTGTCAGCAACGCTTCCTTCCCAATCTGAATCAGTGTATCCACTCAATGTAAAATTATGATCTCCGTCATAACTAATACCATAATTTATTGTACCTTTAAGGTACTTCATCACATGTTTTGCAGCCACTAGGTGAACACGTCTAGGCTCTACCAGAAATTGACTCAAGGTGTTCACAACAAAACAAATGTCTGGTTTGGTGTTCGTCAGGTACATCAGTGATCCAATAATCTGTCGGTATAGTGTGGCATCAATCAAATCTGACGAAGTATCGACCAACAGCTTCAACTTCGCTTCCATGGGTGTATTCATGGGTATGCATTCCAACATGTCGAATCTCTTTAAGATCTCGACCGTGTACTTCCCTTTCTTAAGGAAGATCCTCTCTGGACTCTACCATACCTCAAGACCTAAGAAATAATGCATTAGGCCAAGGTCTTTCATTTCAAATTTTGAGGCAAGTCTCCTTTTACATTTAGCAATGAGCTTTTCTTCTCCAGTTAAGAATAGGTCATCCACATATAGCAGTAAGATTATTGGCTCATTATCCATAATTTTGAAGTAGATATTTGAGTCTGCTTTACTCTTGGTAAAGCCTAAGCTCGTCAAGAAACTGTATATACGGCCATACCAATCTCTAGGAGCTTGCTTCAATCCGTATAAGGATTTCTTCAATCTACAAACATGAGACTTCATGTCTTCAACCTCAAATCCTTGGGGTTGCTCTATATACACTTCCTCTTCGATGACATTGTTTAGGAAAGTTGTCTTTGCGTTCATCTGGTGCAGCTTCCACTTCATCTTAGCTGCAGGAGCTATGATGGTCCCGATCGAAGTGTATCTGGCCACAAGAGTGAATGTCTCTTCATAGTCAATGCCTTCCTTTTGGGAAAATCCACGAGCGACAAATCTTGCTTTATATTTCTCAATACTTCCATCAACAACATGTTTTATTTTGAAGAGCCATTTTGATGATACCACATCCTTACTTTTGGGTCTAGGAACTATTTCCCATACATCGTTTTTTATTATGGATTGGTATTCCTCTGTCATGGCATCTGTCCATTCCTTCTTTTGAATGGCTTCTTCAAAGTAGGTAGGATCCTCATCTAGGAGATCACACATCAAAGCCGTGTAACTGGAGAATGGATTTGGTCTTTTCACCTGTCTCGAGGTTCCTTTTGGAACAACATACTTCTCTCCATCTTGAATAATCTCTCTTGCCCAAGCAGGCTTTCTTTTATGGGAGAAGGTCATTTGAGGAGGTTCTTGAACTTCTGTTACATCATGGTCTTCAAGAGTTTCCTCATCAAGGGAAGTTACAACTTCCCTCACTGGTTTTGCAGCTCTGGGAACTTCCCTCACAGATTCCGTAATCTTGGGAATTACTGGTTCCTCTTCATATACTTCTTCAAGATAGCATCTTCTTGATTTCTTAAGTGTTTCTTCTTCATCAAAGGTCACATCCATGTTGATCTCAATGTGGCAGTGACCTGGTATGTAGACTCTAAAGGCCTTGGAGACCTCACAATATCCCACAAATATTCCCTTCTTTCCAGAGGGTTCCAGCTTGTTTCTCTTCTCTTTCGGAATGTGTATGAAGACTAGGCAGCCAAATATTTTGAGATGGCTTACCTCTGGCTTCTTTCCGGTGAACATCTCTTCCGGGGTCTTGAACCCAAGTGCGCTATGGGATAATTGGTTCTGCGCGTAAACAACTGCCATTGTTGCTTCTGCCCATAAGCACATAGGAAGATCTTGATCATGGATCATAGTCTTCACAACTTCCATAATTGTTCTGTTCTTCCTTTTAGCTACACCATTTTGATGAGGATTATAGGGAGTAGTGAGTTCCCTCTTGATCCCAACATCTCTGCAAAATTTCATGAACTCTTTTGAGGTATATTCTCCTCCATTATCTGACCTGAGTATCTTAATCTTCCTTTCAAAAAGATTCTCTATCAAGGCTTTGAATTCCTTGAATTTCTTGAATACTTCATCTTTAGATTTCAAGAAATATATCCAGGTCTTGCGAGAATAGTCATCAATGAATGATACATAGTATACACACCCGTTAATGGAGGATGATGGCATTGGGCCACACACGTCTGAATGAATGAGTTCCAATACTCCTTCTGCTTTGTTGTCCCTCTTTGGAAAATGGTTCTTGATATTCTTCCCTTGCGCACATCCATTGCATATGCCTTCCTGATCACCCTTGAATTCTGGTAAACCTATGACAACTTTGCATGTGTATGGCAGTGCCTTGTAGTTGATGTGGGCCAATCTTCTATGCCAAAATTCGCATGAGTTTTCAATGGCATGGGTCATGGCAATCTCTGGGTGACCCTTTAGCTTATATAAGCCATTTTCTTCGTTTCCAATGACGATTGCTTCATTTATGGTTTCTCCTCTAGCCCACATAAGAACTTCTCCATCTATAAAGGCAACTCTATAGCCTTTCTTGTCTAAAGCTGATATGGAAAGTAAGTTTTTATTCAATCCTGGTACATAGAGTACATCCTTCATCTTTATTGAGTTTTCTGAATCTAGCTTGTAGTTTGATTCTCCCACTCCCTTGATGGGATATTGGTAATCATCTCCAAGTGTTACTTTTTGAGAAAACTTCTTTTCTGAAATACAAGAGAGAGTATTTCTCTTACCTGTCATGTGCTTTGATGCACCACTATCAATGAGCCATGTGTCCTCTCCAGGTGTTACTAATCCTGAGAGGGTTGAGATCAAGACATGGTCCTTGATCATCTTTGTAGGCAGCTCTTCATCTTCGACTATGTGGGCATGTTGCCTCTTATGTTTCCTCTTGTATTCTTCTCGTCTGACTAGACAAGAATTTGCCTTGTGTCTCATCTTATCACAATAATAGTATTGTATAGATGAGAGATCTCTTTCCTTGCGTTGTTCTTTCTTCTGAAATCTCCTTGGATGAGATTCTTTGTTATTGGATTTGTTTGATGGTTGAGGCTCTCTATGAGTCTCCCTTTTGAAGTAGGGTTTCTTCCTTCCTCCTTTGGTGTGGGTGGCTAGGGCTTGATCATCATCCCTATCTAGTAGCACTTCACGATTCACTACTCTTGTTTCTTCTTGGATGCATTCTTCCCATAGGCTGTCGAACTTCAGTTTCCCCTTTCTGGCACATATCGTCTAGATGAAAGCATCCCAAGGTCTTGTAAGACCATTTAATGTCGTCATTATGAGTTCGTCTTCGTCTATGGTATCTCCAATAGCTTCTAGCTGTTCTTTGAATTCCGATATTCTGGAGAAGTATTCTTGAATCATTTCTCCTTTCTAAATCCTTGTATTCTTTAGTTGAGTTCTAAGATTCATCTTATGGTTTATGTTCTTTCCTTCATATAGTCTGGTCAAGGCATCGAACATTTCTTTCAGGGTCTTCTTGGATGAAAAATAAGGGATTAGATGGTCCTTGATTGAATCTGCGATGATTCTTTTGGCCCTTATTGTGTCCTTTTGATGCTTTGTCTTTTCTGCGACATCGTCGGGTTCCGGTACTTCATTTTTTACGAATCTTGCTAGGTCATTCTCTTCAACAATGGGTCCAATCCTATACTTCCAGGCATGGAAGTTTTCCACTCCTTCTAACTTGTCAACAAGCTTAATGCTTGCAGACATCTTTACCTGGAGCTAGGAAAATGACCGAAAAATGAAAGTGCTCAAAATAAAAAACTGAACTTACCAGGAGATGCGCTTGGCTGAGGCGAGTTGCCTGGTGTGTTTGGATCTGAGAAAATCCAAGCTTTTCCCCTTCAAATATGATCTGTGGATCTCTGGACTGGTACTTCTGGTACTTCTGGTACTCTAGTACTTCTGGCACTTCTGGTACTCTGGTACTTCTAGTACTGGTTTTCTGGTACTTATGGTACTTTTGTGAAACTAGGGTTTCACTTTCTGGGAGATCCAGCCACTAAAAAGGTGCGTTGAATGTGCCAAAATGATCCTTGGGGGAGGGTGCAACTTTCTAGGAGGTTTTGAAGCTGAAAAGATTCACTTTTGAAAAACCCTAATTTGTAGGTACAACAACAGTGACGTTTTTCTCTTGCGAAATATGCTTCCTTCAGGTTGGCTCTGATACCGTGTTAATGTTTATGCCATTATTATAGTTCTTTGCATTTCAATAGATAATAACAACATAAGAACAAGATCACTGAGAAATAAACATTCACAAAAGACACAACATTTATCCTGGGAAACCCTCTAGGGGAAGAAAACCCAACAAAACTTCCTTAATATAGATAGCCAATACAATGCCAAGAGATCTCTATGCTAAAACAAAAAGTCCTCTCCAAGATATGTGCCACTCTCTCTCACATTTGCCAGTAACAGATCAGAACTTGTCTCTCAAACTGAGCAAGTGAGTTGTGATCAAATGAGGTGCTAGCCTCCTTTATTTATACAAGTTCTGGCACGTGTGAAGTGTCTCTTCACTGGCAGGGCTTACTTCTCAATCTGGGTGGGTAAACCCACCTTTATTATATTTTTGGGTCTCTTAATTAACTGTTGGGGCCGACTTCTTATTCTACCTATTACAATTGTCTTTTGACCAATCCACAAAAGGGGATTTGGTCCTATTACAATATCCGACATGATCAATCCACAATGGGGATTGATCCTATGAATAAAATATCAATAATAATAAGAATACTCTTTGCAGTTACATTATTTCAACAAGTGATAGGGTGAGCTATCTTGGAAAACCCTACAATGAACCTTCTGTAATAACCAGCCAATCCCATGAAGGATATAACTTTCGCTACGTTCCTTGGAGCTGCCCATTCTCTAATGGCTTCAATCTTTTCAGGGTCTACTGCTATCCCATCATTCAAGATAATATGTCCCAAGTAATGGATCTGCTCTTGATAAAACAAGCACTTGCTTAGCTTGGCATACAGTTGGTGCTCTCTTAGCACCTGCAACACCATCCTCAGATTTTGTTCATGTTCTTCTTCAGTCCTGGAATACACCAGAATGTCATCCAGGAAGACGATGACAAACTTGTCTAGATAGTCCCTGAATACTCCATCCATCAAGCTCATAAAAACAATGGGTGCATTTGACAGTCCAAAAGTCACCACTGTGAACTTGTAATGACCATACCTTGTTCTGAAGGTGGTCTTGTTGATGTATTCATCTTTTATTCTTACTTGGTGATATCCCGATCTTAGATCTATTTTCGAAAATATCTTTGCATCCTTCAACTGATCGAAGAGATCATCAATCCTTGGCAGAGGATACTTGTTCTTCAAGGTTACTTTGTTCAATTGCCTGAAATCGATGCACAATTTCAGTGTTCCATCCTTCTTCTTTACAAACAGGACCGGGGCACCCCAAGGTGAAATGCTTGGGCATATATACCCCTTCTTCAGAAGTTCTTCAAGCTACAGCTGCAACTCTTTCAGTTCTGGTGCACTTATCCTGTACAGAGCCTTTGACACTGGAGCTGCTCCAGGCATCAAGTTCACAGAGAAATCGATATCCCTTTTCGGAGGTAGTCCAGGTACTTCCTGGAATACATCTTCGAACTCTTTAAGTACCTCATGATCCTAAATACTTGACACCTTATCCTTAGGCGTTTCCCCCACATGGGCTGCAAATAATTGACATCCTTTTCTGTAGCACTTCTTCAGCTGCATTGCTAAGATTTATCTAACAATAACAACTCTAGGAATTCCTTGGACGACTCTCTAATTCCCTTCTTCATCTAAGAAAGTGAATGCCTTGTTCCGACAGTCCAAGATAGCATGGTGTTGGTCCAACGAGTCCATCCTAATTAGACAGTCATAAGAGCCTAACGACAGAATGTTCAAATCAACCTTCATTCTCAGTCCATTCATGTCTACAGGACAGGACTTGACTAACTCCGTGACTTTCCTCTTGGTTCCTGTAGCTAGCTACACTAACCAAGACTTTTCATGTTTTCTTCTTATCAAATGCAAACTTTCTACCACTCTAGGGTCTATATAACTATGGCTAGCCCCTAAATCAACTAAAATAGTAAATGGTTCGTTTTTTTATCATACCTTCTACTTCAATCATATGCGAATGATACTCGGCGTGCTTGTTG
The DNA here is from genome assembly GCA_010110895.2 of Picea sitchensis. Lineage (NCBI taxonomy): Eukaryota > Viridiplantae > Streptophyta > Pinopsida > Pinales > Pinaceae > Picea > Picea sitchensis. The sequence continues at coordinate 96,448 of SNQJ01S0016643.1, forward strand.
TCCAGGGCTATGTAGATCCTTGGAATTCTACTGCCCATGTCCTCCACTGTTTGAGCCTGCTGAACTTTGTGGAGAACTCTTACTTTATCATTTTTGTGGGGGCAATCCTTGTACCTATGGTTTTCTTTACAACCCCAACATTCCATAGGTAGCGGCCTTGACATTTGGCCACCCACTTCAACCTTCATGGGCTCTCTAAGAGACGGTTGTCCTTGAGGACTATTTCTGAAAAAGGGTGGTTTATTTCCCTTTTGCCTCTGTTCTTTCTTGAACTTTTTCTGGTCATCCCAAGCCTTCTGAAAGGTAGGCTTTTCTCTTTGTTGTTCAAATAAGCACTTCGCTCTTCTTATCATTTCTTCCATAGTCTTTGGGTCATCATACTAAATCTTATTCCCAATAGGAGGCAGTAATCCACTCAGGTACCTCTAAATCTTGACATAATCATCTTTGATGAACGAAACATACTTCAGTAATTCCAAAAACTTTCGTTCATGCTCATCAATGGTCTGGTTTTCCACCTTGAGTTCAAAGAACTCTTTCATCTTTTTTTCATAATATCTTTTAGTTAAGTATTTCCTCTCGAAATACCTCTTGAATTATTTCCATGTGATGTCCCTTTCCTTGATGTGTTGCACCTGCACAAGTTGATCCCACCACATGGATGCCTTTCCCTTCAATTGATACATGGAAATCATGCCCTCTACATGAGAGGAATAATTTTGTAGTTGAAAGTATTTCCTCGTACCAAGAAACCAAGTTTCGACATCTTCCTCCTTCTTATGTTCTCCATCGAATGTTGGAGGCTTGATCTTGTTCATTTCCCCTTTCAATTCATCCATCCCAGATCTCATGTGCTTTCTAGTAGGAGATGGGCTTGAAATACCATGTGCTTCCCTACTTGAATGCTTTGGGGAGCGACGATGATGTCTACTAACACTCCTTGATCTTCTTTTCCTCTCAGGGGTCCTGTGACTCTCTGTCTTGCTTGAGTCACTCTCCTTTTCCAATTTATTTTCTATTCTTTCCAGACTCTTCAACATCCTTAAGTTGAATTCACCTTACTTATCCCTGACTTTCATGAGCATTCAACTATCAGCTCAACAAGCCTGGGCATCTTTCTGCAATCTTTCGATGATTTTCATCATATGTCCTTCCTTATCCATCTCTTTTCCATGCCCATTAGAGTTTGATCCTTTGACTCCCAAGTTGACATTCCTTCCTTCTCTTTCATTCTCTGAATTGGAGGCAATCTACACCTCTTCCATTCTCTGCTCTCAACGACAACCCTATTCGGTTCTGGCACTTGCTAAGCTTCTGCAAACACACGTGTAGACAACAGGGATTTGTCAGGTTGTCATTCTTAGCAAATTACACACATTCAAAACCATTATGATTTAAGAAAACGCTTCGACTTCACAAATTTTCCGATTTCTGCTCGGCTCTGTAATTTTTGGGTGATAGCTCCCTCTTTCTTAGCCCCTACCCACATAACCAAAGGTCATGACCAAGCTAGACTACTAGGTGCTACTTCGGCTTTCTACCTTCGAAGAGTTTAAGGTACACACATCTATCTCCCGGAGTTTTGATTTACCAAATTCACGTAAATTGGGTGGATCAACGGTCCACGTTTATCCAACATCCAACGGTTAAAAATTCTCTATAGTTCTTCTATCTCAAAGATTTTGGGACTTCAGAACTTTGGGTTTCGGGGTTTTGGTAATCGGGAGTTCAAAATGTAGCGACCCAAACCACTGGTCACTCCATTCCCTGAACTCTAATACACAAGTTCTTGTACAAGATCCAACGATCCTTGATGATTTGGATCCAATGGTCCATATATTTTTGGAGTTTTGTGAACCGGGAGTTCACGATGTAGTGACTCCAAATCTCTTGTCACTTCAATCCCCGAATTTCGATATGGGAATTCATGTATGAGATCGACGACTGTGAGCCTCCCCTGATCCGACGGTCCAGATCTCTCCTAAGCTTACACTTGTCAAAGCTCTTCAGCCCTAACTTCCTCGCTAGTTGGCTGGATCCGACGGCTCATGGGATTTCGACACTTCTTCCTGGAAGCACTCCACCATCCGATTCTACCCTTGTTAATCTCTTTCGTGATTCGGGACTTGGAGTGACCAAGAATTTGGCCTGTGCTCGAAGTTCACGATCCCTAAATTAACAAAATGATCCAATGGATCAAACCAACCACGATCAACAACCCACGTTTATTCTGGATCCTAGGGTGGCAAGTTTCTCCATCCACTAACCACCTTGCAACTTTTGGCTATCTTACGCTCCTCACGATTTCGCGAGTTCTCCACAGAGAATTCTGACCGTCCAACTCTACTTCTCAAGGACTTCTGGCCAATGTCTTGGTACCCTCCTTCTGAACTTTCATCTACTTGATCCAATGGTCCTGATTCCCCACGATTTGACGACTCAGATCTCATCGACATTTTGCGTATCGAGATTTCGTGTGTCACGAGGTCGAAAGATTTTCCACCTTCGTCCTCCCTATTCTCGAAATGTCGATTTCTTCCTGGACAATTAACGGTCTAGATCTCTCTTAGATCGACGGTTTTGATCCAACCGTGAATTCGTGTTTTGTGAATTCTCACAAACTCACCCTTAAACCATTTCAAGTCACGAGTCAGTGAAAGGTGGATCGCTCTCCACACGTCCTTTCCGATGGACGGTCCTGACGAATTCGAGATTTCATGTATCGCGATTTCCACACTCCTGTGCAACTCCAAAGGGTTTTAAACCTTGTGCATGTTCTCCATATTTGACAGTTGTGAGGTTCTCCTTTCCTCCCGAATAGATTCTATGGCTCTAACACTTCTGGTGTGGATTTCTCTCTCTCCCTGTGTCCATATACCACACCGGTTGTAGTTTTATAATACCACTACACATCCTTATCTTTGTAACATGGTCAAGTAGTCCGTTGACACTCAAAAACATTCTGAGGACTGAAATTAGTCCTCCAAACACAATTTCTTCTCAAAACCTCGGTCCAAAGACCACATATCCGGCCCATCTAGGCTCAGCGTTGAAACTAGGCTCTGATACCATACTGTAACGTTCTCGACCATCAACCCCATGGTCGAGCCAACATTACTACGTGGAAAAACACTACTGTAACATATTATGCATTCTTATGAAATGAAATTGCTTGATTACAGTTAAACACAACATAAGCACATTAATACCGTTAGCATACATAATTCATGGCATTAACAATAATTCACGAATAAAGCAGAATACATGTAAACATTGCTAGAATCACATACATGCATATTTAATTGAAATTATACATATGTATATATTTATCTTTTAGACTGGATGTAATTCACCAACTGTGTGTAGACCTCCCACAAAACTCCCAGCCTTAGACCGCGCTGCTCATCACTCTCAACAGTAGGTCACCCTCGAGCTGGGACTAAGCTCCACCGGGTAGGGATTCGTATGCTAGGCAGGGAATACAGGAAGACACACAGTCACAGGAGAAGGATTCTCTCCCAGGAACCACATATGCCCACTGCCCACAGACTCTCATTCCCCACATGTCTGTCCCACCCCAGGAGTATACACCTTCACTGTCACCAAGATAGTCCAACGGCTGCTAACCTCCCTTCCCTTGGGATTCAACAACAGACCAGACTGGAAGTTTCCGAGCTCTGTGGCAGCTACAAGACTCCTTCCAGGAGTTATCACTTCCTCCGTGCACTCTCTCACCTGGAGAGATTCGCTCACAGACTGGGCAACCTACCTCTTCAACAAAAATCACCTCCCTCACACTGGCCAGCAAGCCACATGCAGTCCAGCACTGCATGGACACAACAGTCAATTGGGAAAATGGGTATGGACACCCGAAATAGAAACGATCAGTGCTAAAGCATAGCATGGCTCTACGATTACAGGATGCGTTAAGCTTTCTGGCAAGCAACATAGGATGCATGGCTCAACAATTACAGAACATTCGATTCTCCCAGCCAACAATAAGGAATAGACTCACCTCTCTGGTTTCAAAGATGTGTAAGGTTTACAGAGGTTCAATAACAGAGGCCAAACACGTACAGATGGAGGATGGAGGAATTGGAAGGTCGAACCCTGGATTCAGGTGATGGTTGGAGGAATGACCACCTCGTTTCTATGCAACAGTCGACGAAATGGAAAAAGAACCCCCAACACGGCTCATTTCCTAGGTTAAATCACATGCACCTGGGTTGACACATGTCGCCCATGAAGCTACATGCATCCCTCCCCAGGAACTTAGGACAAAACATAGATTTCACATGGCTTTTGGGACAATATTAAAATATTATTCCCAAGGACTTAAGCCCCTAGGCTCCACACTTAGCCTCTCTTTCCAACCTTCCAGCCCCAATCCCTTACCTAGGTTTTGTGGAAGCTTAGTCCCCCATCACTCATTCATCATGTTTAGTCCACACGCAGAGATGTTTTGTATCAATACTGTGCATAATTACATGTACAAAATACAGGCTCCTAGCCTTCAACACTTAGGCTCCCTGGCCTAATAACACATAAGCCCACTAGCTTATATAACTTGGATCACCAGCCTTATAAACTTGAATTACAGTTCATAAACAAGCTTTATACTTCATAGACATGATTTACAACAGGGCTCGACCTTGGGGACATTACATCACTGTTGTCGTACAAGAAAATTAGGGCTTTTTCTTAAAGAGGAATTTCAACCCAAAGATCATCTAGAAAAGTGTGCCCTAGCCTAAGGAACTCATTGACACCTTTTCAGCGGATAGAACTCCCAGAAAGTGAAACCCTATTTTTCACCAGTACTAGAAGTACCAGAAAACCATAAGTACCAGAAAACTAGAAGTACCAGAAAACAATAAGTACCAAGAAACCAGAAGTACCAGAAAACCAGAAGCACTAGTCCATAAATCTGTTGGTCAAGTTTGAAGGGGAAAATTTTGGATTTTCTGAAATCTAACCACACCATGCTACTCGCCTTAGCCAAGCACACCTCCTAGTAAGTTCAAAATTTGTTGGAAATGTTTAACAGGTAGTATATGCTTGTCATTCATGGCAAGTACAACAATGAATATGGCTTGAGTACAGGAAGAATGTAACAGACGAGCACCAGAAGTAGTTTGAGAAGAACAGACGGGCATCAGAAGTAGTTTGGGAAGACGCTGCAGAGCAAGCTCGAGAAGATCAGAAGAGATAGTGCAGAGGATGGTTGGCATGCTTTATAGGCAGTATGCGCTTGTCTTTGATGGCAAGATCAGAGTGTGCATCAATGGAAAAACAGGAACAAAGTAAGCTCGGGAGGAATTAGCGCAGAGTCGAATGCAGTGCGTAGGTGTGCACCAAGGATGAGGTTAACTCATGGCTAAAGCTCAAGAGAGATAGCGTCAGGCGGATCAAAGGTTGAGGCCCTTAACACTTAGAAATTCTTCCAAGAAAGGAGGATGCGTAAGCTCTGGAGGAGAAGCGTCGGTGATCGTTGGATCCCATCCCGAATTCTCGATGACCGTCAGATCTCAATGTAGACAAGAGGAGTGCGCAGAAGAGGAGGATAGATCTCAGGCGTTAGATCCAAGCACAAGGTCCGACCATCGTTGGATCAAGAAGAACCCGCACATCCTTTAAGGTACAAGGAGAAGCAGGCATAATCGCGATATCTGAAATCGTGATTTAATCTCAGTCGTCAGATCAAGGTTGAATCAGGACTGTTGATTCCAGTCCATGTCAGAGTTTCGAGGATCGCGTGTTGGAGATGTCAAAGAAACAATGCAACAAGAATGTCAATTTCGCGATATGCAAAATCACGATTAAATCGCAGCCGTTGAATCAAGATCAAATCTGGACCGCTGATCCCAGTCCATGTCGTAGTTTCGAGGATCACGAGTTAAACATGTGATTATTAACATCAGGAATCCTGAAATCACGATATGTGATATTACGATTTAATCGCAGACGTCAGATCAAGATAAGATCTGGACCGTCGATTCGACTCACGTCAGCAAACCACGTCAGCTAGGAACACATGGCACAACCAGGTAATGACAAGTGTCAGACTGATTCAACATTTCAAGCACATGTAAGTCACGAATCAGGGTGACATGTGGCAAGTATTCGACACGTGTGACGTCAGCAGGTTTACACCACTTCGGAGTTTCGAAAAAAGGGAGATAGAGATGTCTAGAAACTCTCAGCATCAGGAGTCCCGAAATGCCGAATTGCAAAACGCAAAAATCCCGTCAACCGTCCATCTCTGGGGGTTATGTGGACCATTGATCTGACTCCCTTTCGGAGTTTCGCAGATCAGGATTTGGAAGTGACAAGAACATTCACCACAGGAATGTCGAAATCGCGAAATGATTTGAACCGTCAGATCAGGTGTTGATCGGGACCATTGATCCCACACCATTTCGGGGTATCGAGGATCGCGACTTGGAGAGTCGAGATGCCTCATCTCCAGACTCACGAAATGCGAAATCGCGAAAGGTCCCTATGCATAAGGATGTGGTCACAGCCCTTGGTCACATCAGCGAGAGATGGAAGAAAGAGCTAGAGCAATCGAGCTTGTTTTCAGGGATCGTGACTGGGGATGTTGAGACACATGGTCACATGAATGCCGAATTGTCGAATGCCAAAATGTCGAAATGAATGCAATATCCCATGGATTCAATCCAACAATGCAGGTGAATGTGAACAAAGATCGGAGGGCTATTGTAGCACGATACAGTGTAACTGCCATAAACCACTGATGGTTTCTGCCAGAGGACTCGAAGACACTTCGGGATGACTAGAAGAGGAGGTGAAGAGTCTCTGAGAGGGATGAAGATGTTAGTGGAGGCGATTGATAGCTGATGAGCACTGAGGCCTGTAACTGAAACAGAGAAGGTGAGTTTGACTGTCACAGAGAAGACGAAGAGTCTCAAACTGCGAGAGAGGCTAAGGAATCTCAGTATAACATACAATGATGTTGGACACGCGGGGCGAACCACCAGAGAAGTTGAAGAGTCACGATGATGATCAGACAAAGCACTCGAGAGGTGGAGGATATCGGCACGGAGTCAGCATGTAGAGGCATTGCGAACATTGCATGCACAAGGTGCACAGAAGTTATAAATACACGGTACAGAGAAGAGATGGGGTTGCTGTTGCTGTTGGAGTTTGCGGTCGTTGTTGTTGGTAGAGGTGATTCATGTGTGAAGAAGGAGGAGAGTGCAGCAGCTGAATTGCACAAAAGAGGAACTATGGAGTGAATGGACATGGTGCACAGAGCATAAAAAGAATAAGAACAGACAACGCAAGTCATGTGTGTAGAAAGGCAATGAGGCAGACATAGCAACGAAATGCAGCAGAACAGTGATAAGTCTGGTAAGCCATTGTTGAACATCATATCACTGTAATAAGTTTCAGTAGAAAATATTTATATTTCAGGGAGGTTGGGAGGTGCTAGGGAGGATTGTAGTCCTCAGAGGTTCAAGTGGGTGCTTGAACACAGGGAGTTGTAGCTTCCATCTGGTTGCAGTTAGAGAAACCAGGGTGGCAGGGTGGTGCAAGGGAGAACTCTTGTTCTCTATACAGGTTGGTGCCTGTATGATTGGAAGTTGGTGCTTCCATCCAATTGGTGCTAAAAACACTCAGGGAGTTGGTGCTTCCTTCTAGTTGGTGCTAGAGAAACTTAGGGAGTTGGTGCTTCCTTCTAGTTGGTGCTAGAGAAACCAGGGAGTTGGTGTTTCCTTCTAGTGGGTGCTAGAGAAAACAAAGAGTTGGTGCTCTCAGCAAGTTGTAGCTTGCAAAATAGAGGTTGTAGCCTCTTTATGAGTTGGTGCTCATATGTATGATAATGTAAGTAATGTAACTATTACTTATCATATAAAGAAAAAGAGGTTTTTACCATGTATGGGTTTCCTCGGGAAATATATGTCTCTGTGTTTCTCATATATGTGAATGATGCTGAAAGTGCCATTGTTTATTTCCTTGTATTATTGTGATCATCATTCATTATTTCTGCAAAGAGTTTAAAAAGAAGCATAATTGTTTAAGCACGGTAACAACTAATTCACCCTCCCCCTCTCAGTTGTCAAAAAATTGGTATCATAGTCAGCCCCTTCTATCTAAGGGTAGATCCTAGAGCTTAAACATGAAAAGACATGAAGGGACTTCAGTCACTAGGCCTCCTCTATTTGATGGAACGAATTTTACCCTTTGGAAGGTTAAGATGAGAACATACCTAATGGCCTTAGGAGTTGATGTCTGGGATGTAGTAGAGACTGGGTACATAAAGCCTGTTGTGCTAGCTTCCAAAGATGATAAGTTAGAATTTAGCTTTAATGCTAAAGGAATGAATGCTATCTTGAATGGACTTGCAGAAGTTGAGTTTGTGAAGGTGATGCATCTTCAAACTGCTAAGGAAATGTGGGACAAACTCATTAACAGTTATGAAGGTAATGAGAAGGTGAAAGATGCCAAGCTTCAAACCTATAGAGTACAGTTTGAAAAGCTACAGATGAAAGAAGATGAAACCATTGGGAAGTATTTTCTGAGAGTTGAAGAACTAGTAAATGCAATGAAAGCACTTGGTGAAGAAATTGAGGAACCCTCTTTAGTTCAGAAAATTTTGAGATCTCTGCCAGATAGGTTCAACCTAAAGGTCTCAGCTATAGAAGAACTAATGATATAAAGAATTTGTCTTTTGATCAACTTCTAGGAACGTTGACTGCATATGAAATGAGGATAGTTACATATAAAACCACCTCTAGAGAAGCATCATTTAAAGCAGATAAGAATGAGGATTGTGAGCCTGATGAAATTGAAGCAAAATTCGTGAGAAGATTAAAGAAAGGATCAGGCAAGTACCAAGGTAAGATGCCCTTCAAATGTTTCAAC